>VWYI01013749.1:59135-80902 GCA_013399455.1 Anthoscopus minutus | reverse complement strand
CGAGGAGCGGAGAGGCGGAGCCGGGGCGCGCCCCGCGGGGGCCGCGAGGGGCGGGGCGGCTGCAGCTCTGTCCGGCGCCTCCTGCCCGCCGATCCCCGGGACAGGCGTCTGGAAGTGGCCAGGTAGTGGGTGGCTGCCGGTGCCTGCTCCGTGAGCGGGGTGCCCCTGCGCCTGCTGCTCATTGACTGCGGTCTCCCCATGGCACAGCGAAGTAGCTGGTAGTCCCGTCTGTCAGCCCTCAGGGTAGGCTCAGTGATGCTTGAGGTCTTCCCCCAGGCTGTGCACGGCGTTTTGAGAGCTGAAACAGTAAACGGGAAGGGGGAAGATGCAGCAATGAGCGTAGGGCTATGTGGAAGGACATCCATTAGTGTTGCTCCAGGAGACTGCAAACATAAGGACAGGGAACCCTCTCACCATAGGGTTTGTCCTGAGCCCTGTTCTCCTCAGGAGCAGGGATGAGTCCGCAGTCATGAAGCCACAGAATATACTGAGCTGGGAGGGGAACCCTGCACAGGGCAGGGCAGCCCCAAGAATCACACTATGTGCTTGGGAACTTTGTCCAAACACTTCAGCTCTGTCAGGCTTGGTGCTGTGATCATTTCCCTGGTGAGCCTGTTCCACTGTATAACCACCTTCTGGGGGAAGAACCTCTTCCTAGTATCCTGGCCAAACTTCCCTGACACAGCTTCAGGCCACTCCCTCGGGTTCTGCCTCTGGTCACCAGAGAGAAATCAGCGCCTCCCACTTCGCTTCCCCTCGGGAGGTAGGTGTAGAGCACTATGGGGTCTATTCTCAGTCTCCTCCAGGCTGAACTGACCAAGCAACCTAAGCTGCTCCTTGTATGGCTTCCTCTCAAGGCCCTTCACCATATTCAGGGCACTCCTTTGGATGATTTCTAATAGTTTTAGATCCTAAAAAGGATCTAAATATTTTAAATATAAAAATATATTGTGGCACCCAAAACTACACACAGGACTTGAGGTTGCAGCAGCACAGAGCAGAGCAATCATCTCCCTCGACTGGCTAGAGATGCTGTGCTGGATCCATCCCAGGACATGGATGGCCCTTTTGGCTGCCAGAGTGCACAGTCACTAACGAGCACCAGAGACAGCTGGGAAAAGATCACACTGCAGATCAGAGCTGGACTCACATATTTTTCAGCTGCACTCACAATTAACCAGGGTATCAGGTCATCGGAAACACACCCATTGCAACAGAAACATCTCACTCCCAGAGATGGATGGAAGGACAGAAGGATTCATTTTGCTGACATACAGAAGTAAAACAATAAGCAATACCTGTACCTCACACAATGAAGATCACACCATAGTATCACTAAGACAGCAAAGGAAAATAAAGCATGGTGAGTCCTTAGCAATGGAAATAAGCAAAGCTGAAATCACATCAGCTGAAGATGTGGTTTAATATAGACACAGTGAGTAAAGAGAGGGTGTGAAATCTCAAAAAAAACCCCTCACATTTCTAAGATGTCATCCATAATGAAAATTAGACATTTTCAGGGTCAAAAGGTCCACAGATGCCCTTTTATCAAAAGCAATCATCTATGATAAATATTTCAGGCCTTCTAGCACAAGACCTATACTTTGATTATATAAGTCATTCTCAGTCAGCAAGATATAAGTTTCTTTCAATCTGTACAGTGGAGAGACATTTTATAGAATATTGGTGTTTACAGTATATATCTTCAATCTAAAGATATAAATGTTAAGGTATAAAATCCCATACAAAGATGTTAAACACTGCAAAAAGAAGATCACAGTAGGACAAAACACATTCCACCCTATAGTTTTTGAAATATCTAACAGAAAACTGAATGCAGAAAAACTTGCATCATGCCACCTTTTTTTCCTTTTATCTGAGCAAATAAAAAAAAATCAAGGCCTCAGGATTGCTTCTGTTGCATTAAATTGCTGATAGACAGAAGAAGGTCTTAGATATTCCTTTTAATTTACTGAAACCAGAACCCATTAGGACATATTTTTTTTCTTTATTGGTTGCCAGTCCCTGAAAACAGCTCAGCTCAAAAGAGCACTCTAGCTTTTTGTTATAATTACATAGCCACCATTTGTGGATACCAGCCATGTTAGGTACTTCATTGCTGCCATCTCTTTCAGTTACTTTTGTCCTTCCTAACCTCTCCTGCAAATCTTTAGTGCAGACTAAACAATAGCCACCTAAAGCTTAAAAACCTCCACATCATTCCAATCTGATTTCATTGTAAGCAGCCATGTGCATGCATGTTTGTCATTGGAGCATGTCTGTTTGTAAAATGTGGTTTTCTTTCTCGTTTAATAAGCTAGTCCTCAGTAAGTGAACAGGAATCCATCTCTCCTTCAGGTTCTGTGGGTGTTTTGGCAGTTAAGACCCTTGAAATACTTAATTACAAAACATATTTCAGACCCTGCCTATCATCTTCACCTAAAGATAACATGTTTCATTGTCTTCCTAACAATGCCTCTAGTAACAGAGCATGTAAGGCTGCCTTTAGTACATTTCAGGCTGCCTGTAGATAATTTGTTTCAACAAGATCCAAAGGTAACTTTCCAGACTAAAGCGTGAGACTTCTCTCACATTTCTAAGATGTCATCCATAATGAAATACTCTGCAAATGCTAACTCATTCACTGTCTCACCTAACACGATTTCCTGCTCCAGTTCCCAGAGTTCAGTTCACAAAAATAATCTCCTTGTCTTGAGTTTCTTGTTTCCTAGTTTCTGTGTCTTTTGAGACCAAAGTGGTATTTATGTTACTTTCCCGCTTCCTGGGCCAACTTGAGAACTGTCACATTCCATTACATATTCTCTATTCCCTTGCAATTTCGCATGTTCCACCAGACACCTCCAAATTAAAGTCCTGTTGTTAAACAATAACCAGCATTGAAAGAGGAGCTTTGAGGCGGTTACCTGTTATGCTGCAGTTCATCCTCTGCTTTGGTCTGCTGTTTCCTAGAAGGTGTGAAAGAATTTCCCTAATCTCAAACGAACTTCTGTCCTACTTAGCCTCTTCTTTCACCAGAGCCATACTTTGGGGCAACATATTTGCAGTTGAAAATCCTACTCCTCTTAGTAATTACATTAACTTTAGGATTTTTGTACTGTTTAGTTCCTTTAATTTTTTGGGGTCCTAGTCCCCCTTTTTCCTGGAAAGCCACATCGCTTGTGTCAGCCTGATTGACATTTACTTCACCCATTTGTCTTGATGAACCAGGGCAGGATTTATGCATATGAACTTGGCATCTTTGCAGTAGCTGACTCCCACCAATTTAAGGCTAACTACCTTCTTTCTCTCATGTCCTTTTCAGGTGAAATTGGAGATGCACAGATGAAAGGTGCTACAGAATAACCACAAGAATTTCAAATATCCCTTGTTCAGATGACATGCTGGAATTTGTGGTGGAGGCTGTGTTTTTCTTTTCTCTTTGGAACAGCAAAAAGCCAAACCCAAAACAACTTACATGCTTCTAACAAGTATCTTAAGTCAAGAATGACAGTTAATTATATCAATGTAAACAAAACAAATTTCCAAAGACCTATAGAACACTTCAGATTCCACTAAATCAGAAATCTGAAATAATAACTCACATTTTGTTAGGACATTAATACAGAACAGAAATAATGGAACTTTGCAAATTTACAAAGTGAAAGCAGCTATAATTTTAACTAAGTTTTACACTGCTGCTGCCAAATGCATTTATCATAAGAAGTAACTGATTTGGAAGGTGAGAAATTATTTCCTGTGGTATCCTGCTGTGATCCATGGTGATATGAAGCAAGATATGAGACATCCTGCTCAAGGGGAGAGTAGAAGCAATATTTTCTAACAGTGTGATTTGCAAGGGTTATTTACTTACTGCTGAATGACTTCCCATTGCACATTCACCAGGAAACTTTTGACATTACCCAGCTTTCTACTACAGTGATGGCTACTCTGATTTATCACTGGGTCAAGGCTGAGGATGCAAAAAAAATCAAAGGCTGTGGAAAGTATGATTAGATTAATGATGACAAGCTTCACCTGGAAACTGAGAGTTTGTTTTGTGAAGGACGTGAGGGGGTTAAAAAATGCACAGCATTTTCAATAGGAAACTGAGAAGTGAATACACACAGCGGGACATTCAGAAGATGCATCCTCAGCCATGGAAAAGTGCACCCACACCTCAATGATAGAAACAAGGGCGTCCTCAGAAGGCTCTTCTTGGAAGTGCTCACTTCTTCTTGTTGCCTAGGTTTTGCTGGAAAAAAAGGTGTGAAATTACACCCTCTTGCCTGGAAGCACTTTCCAATCACCTTGCTTTTTGTGGCAAATGTAATAGCCAAATCCAAAAACATGATTCTCAGAATTGCACATCAGAACGCTGGTTCAGAGACACTGAAGTGAATCAGAAATCATCAAAATTATTTCCAGTGGATCCAGACAACTGCCCAGTAATTTAACTTCCAGTTATTTCTAGTTTGGGACTCAGTGACCAGAGCTACTGCTGATATATTTTCCTTCTGGGAACAACATTTGTGTAAAAAAACAGTAATTTTTTTCTTCTGCTCTTTTGCTGCTGCTGAAATTTGTGCAGAAATAGATTTTTGTGAATGTTTCCAATTTGCTGAACTACCCATTGAAAAAATATATGAGGGCAGTGTTCTAGCCTGTTTTTGTGAAGACCTTCAGACAGTTTTTTTAACTGTATTCCAGCACTCTCAGACATCTAGTTTTCTTACCAATACTTGTGTCTAAGGAGCAGAAAATGCTTTTTTAATTAATGTTTTTTCTTTTACTCTGTGCAAAGCTGTGTGCTATGGAAAGTCACATGGTACGTGACATGAAAAAGACTGAACCCATTTAGAGAACAATACAGTTCAGTCTTATTGTGTTCTTATGTTTTATTTCTGAATTCTCACACATTGCTTGATCCAAACCTGTGGTCTGGGTTACTTCTGCTCTGCTCCTTTTAACTAGCTGAGGAAGTACAGTAGCAACAACTGCTGGCACAAGAATTGAAAAAAGCCGACTTCGAAACAGATGGTTTTTATTCTAGAAAGTCCAATGAAAGTACTAGGAAGTCTTTTTCTAGGTTAGATAGTGACAGGAAAAACCCCAAACTTTATAAGGGTATCAATGTTTGTGTTTCAGTAGCTTAACAAGACTCTTCTGTATAGCCCCATGTTGTAACAGTGTAAGAAGCAATATTGGGAGCTGGCACCAGAAATGCCCATACAAATACCAGTAGCAAATACCAGATTCTCTCACTGTTTAAAGTAAAAAAGAAAATTATTCATGTGTGCTCTGTTTTGAATCCTGAGCTTCTAAGCTGGAGAAATACACATATATACGGAGATAACTCTGACAAATAGCCTTTCATTTTTTAAAAAATAGGTGTCTAATAAATAGCTTTCTTTCACATTTTCCACTAGGAATTTCATTGAAATAGAGACTCCCAAGTGCATCTCTGTTTTCTGACAGGCTCATCATCTTCTTGCAAATACCCCCGGCTGTCTATTTAATCAAGTTCCTGGACCCCCGGCATTAGGTTTGCAACACGTCTCTGATATATGGCTTCATACTACTCCTCTTAAGATTGGTTACTCTGACTGCCTTCTCTGAGTCCCTCACTTTCACTACCTGCCAAAACCTTTTATCTCAAATTGACGTCTCTTCAGTTTTTCCGAGAAAATGTGTTACAATAATGGGCTTAGTGTTCCTCCAGTACAGGTGTATAGATCAGACTCTGAACTGTTGGTCTCTTTTCCTTCATACCTTCAACCAACCTCACTTTTAACTATCCTATTTTGTTCATAATGTATCATTTTGTAACACATAGACACACCATGTTCAGAAATTATTGCACCACAGATATACTTTGATCTATCAAACTATCCTTCATTCTTATTCACTGAGCAACTGCAAATAATTCCAGCTCTCCTTAGCTAACTTCCCCTGTTTAAAATAACACTGTAATAACAATAATGCTATAGCATTGATCGTAACAGCAATTAGAATATTTTACTGTGTTATGAAATGACACACACAAAAAAGAGCAAGCAGATATTTTCTGTTGAAGCTTTGGAACTTAAGAAAAGTAATTTTCAACTAAAGTGAATTTACTATAAAATATCCTTGTTAATCCCATTTTGAACAGAGTGCTCATTGAAAAGGTCACTTACACATATATCCATTAAGCTCCTCCCACAAAACAGAATAAGCAAACCTTCTTGTCACTTCATGCAAGGTCAATAAATACTTCCAAAAATACCTAGACTGCAAAATCTTCCTCCACATCTGTTTCTAGTTATCACCTTGTAATTCAGGATACATCTCCCATCCCATTCCAGAAACCATTTGAACTTCATATAAAAAGATAAGACTTTCTCCTATCTGTCCCAGATATAGTTTATACCACAGATTAATCAAATGCTATCCTAATTTATATAACAAGGCAGATCAAAAAGTTTTGCCAGAGTCAAGGATCAGTGTCTTTTGGGAAGTAAGAATAACTAAATCAGGCAATCAGTAGATGCTTTACCTGATCCTAGCAGGAGCAGCTGGAAGGAACACTTTCAAATCTTGTCCATGGCATTCCCCTCTAGTGAGCCTTTGCACCTGCTGGCAGATGCTGCTAGCTTCATCTTCCTAAGAGAAATGCTTTAGCAACCCTTTTCCCTTCCCTGAAATCTGCTTTGGTTTCCTACTGCTGATGGTTTCTGGTCCCTTTAAAGTTACAACCCCAGGCTCCCTCCCATTCCCATAGCTGTCACACAATACCTGTGCTTCTGTTCTCTACTCTTTTTTTTTTTGTTCACATTCATCTTCTGACAGTTTTCCTACCTTTATATCACTCTAAAGACCTTCTTCTCCCCATGTTGCTTTCCCACCTTTCAGTGAAATGTCACCATCCAAATCTTTGTTAAGCAAGAAACTTACTTTCTGTTACTATACTTGAGACCCAAATTCTGTAATTCCTAAACCCTGTTTCACATTATTTGCTTCAACAGCATTGTCCCCCACTCAGCAGCCTTGGTTAGCATTGAACACTGCAGTCAGGGTGATGTGCAACTCCTTGTTACGTTCATTACTTTTTTCTTTTCTAAAAGTAGAGCTTACAAACTGCAGACCACGACCCCTTTGTATCAAATTCTACAGACACAGAGCAAAGTGAGCCAGAAAAGATGGTCCTTGTGTCTCTCTATTAAACAGCCAGAGTACAAATCCCAGTTTTGGAGCCAGTTCATTGAGCTTTGCCTCAGGGATATCTGCACCATGGTGTGTCACAGTGCAGCTGTGCCCTAAGTAAACTTTAAAAGGCCATTGTACAGACTTGTGACAGGCAGGCATAATAGAGAGGCACAAAACACTTGAAAAGCCTTAATCGTCGAAAAAAAGAAGAGTTTGTTAAGGACAATGTTTGAAAGAGAAATAATTTAATCCAAAAAAGGCAGACCTAAGTCAGAATCTCCAGGCAAAATTTCTGGCAGTGGAATAAACCAGCATGGAAATCACCCTCCAAGAACAGCAATAACCCCCTCTTCCTTTGGAATTTTAAGGCTCATGTAGACTGAGCACAGAGCAGAATCCAGGGAACAATATTAGATGCCATGAAAGGCTTACTCTGCTGCTAAATTCAGAGATAGAGAAATGAGCTGAAAGCTCTAGTGTTACTAAGGTACCTCTCATTCACAGCTTAACTGTCTTTTACATTTAACATTCATTACAGGATGCTGACCTGGTGTTTTCTTCTGTATTCTGATACAGATTTTAAGCTGAAAAAACCCATGAACAAGACTGAATTACTGACACAGATACATGAATTGGTTATTTGATATTATCATATTCTATGCTCATCACAGAAGTCATTAAAATTATTTTCCTTCCTTCAAAAATGGGAGAGAAGACATAGGCAAATGTGAAATTGCCTCTGAAGCACACGGAGATATCAACGAATGTGGGTATTTGCCTCGGCAGTGCAGTGAGACACATGGCTGGCACGTGCTCCTGAGCAGTAAAGTCTTCCATAAAGACTGACTAATTGCAGTCTTCCTTCCCAGGTGCCATGACAGCAGGCATTACCCAGACTGAGGTTAAAGCATTAGAATAATTAGCCTGAGTCAGTGGTGGGCCAGTATTTGTCTGCTGTGATGACTTCACTGGAGTGGAGCTGCATTGTCAAAGCTGCCTCCAAAACTGACCTCTTTAAATGCTCCTTCTAAACACTGAGGCTGAGTCCAAAGAGAAAATACAGCACAAAAAGGCAAGACCAAGAAGTTAAGACAAAGGAGGACTTGGGCCACCTCTCCTGTTAACCTTTCTGCTTAGCTAGGGGAAAGCCACAGGACAGAATAGTCCTGTGTCACGGAAGAAGTTAAAAAGGCACGATATGCAGCTGCTGCCAAAGTTTTGTTAGGAGAGCTACTGGAGCGAGCAGCTGCAATTTGAGACGAAACTTGTTCTCTCCTCCAGTTCTTTTCAGCAATATTTTATGCAACGTTAAATTAAGGCCAGATAAAGGACACATTAGTAATGTTCTTGCCAGTGAAAACCACAAGTTCATTACTACTACATTATATTTATTTACTTACTGTTTTATAAAAAGGGTTTCCCTTTAAAGGTCCATTTGAGGAAGCTGTGAAACTGAGAACAATATTTGGACACAGCTCTGAAGAGTTAATGGAAGTTCTCTGTGCTCTGTCTGAAGTCAGTTGGGGTTCTCTTTCAGCATATTAGTTGAATATATATACTGGGAATATTTTACTTTGTTCTATGTTATTTCAATTTACAAAACTTACACTAATAGCCCAATTTTATGCAATTATCTGAATGCAAAACATTGTTCAGTTGAATCCTCATAACCTAATCCTACTAGTTCCCTTGGCTGTCTCACTTTCAATTATGAACGAAAGTCTGTGCATATCAGATGAAATGCTGCTATTGTAAAAACATAAGCTTTCTTTAGAAGTTATTTTCAGTAGTCTTTTGTCATATAGGCTGTTTTCATTGTCTGCAACCAAAAGCACTTGAAGGAAATCTGATTTTAACATCACAGGCTTGCAATACATATACTTTAGCTAGAGTGGTTTGTTGTGTTTCTGTGGTAATGACCCAGTTGTGTTGGCACCATAATTGTACCACTAAATGTCTCTTGAGCTGCATATGTGGGGCAAAGTGTAGCTTTATGAATATACAGGAGAAGTGGAAGAAAAGAGGAAGGCCAAAGAGAGAATTACGTCCTTCTTTTCCTTACATATATAACAGCTAACACAGTTTTGGAAGGCAAGCAGTGGATGATTTTAAACACTCTGTTAGTGCCAATTTGGTGTTTGAATCTGAGTATTCAGATATCCTGAGGCTGGCTAAGGATTCATACATGTTTGATTTAGTACTTACTTTTCCTTTTTTGGGGCCTTTACAGTTTTTACCCATAAATTTTTCTCCACAATCTGTGAAAAAAAGGGTGAGGTTTTTTCTTTTTAAGTAAAATATAGGATTTATTAAATCACATGACTCCAGGAACTAGGACTTAAAGAAAAACACCAAAGAAGCTGAAACTTATGTTCCCCAAATCAAGTTAATGAATTAACCTAGTCACCTGACCTGCCTTTCTGGAAAGAAAACGTGCATCTTGAAAAACATGGATAACATCATATTGCAGAGTGTACTTCCTTGAAGCTTTGGGAGGTTTGGTTCTGTTTTAGTACATACCTCTCTCTTCCTGTTCCTCTGAAATATCTATCCTGCATTTCCTAATTTGAGCTCTTTTACTGTATTTTTGGTGGATTACAGACCTTTTGGGTAGGAGGAAACCATTCTCACATCCGCTTTGGAGAGAACTTGCCTTGCTTGATTCAACCAGGACAGACGTAATAGATCATTTTTAACTGAAGTTACCTACATACATTTCTTTGAAACTCAGTCTCTAAACTCCATTCCTTTGTTGTGAACTGAAAGAAAGAATACTTATTTCATTATGACGTAGGGCAGACATCAGCCTCTGGCCTTGCCTGGCTCTCATTTGTCTTAGAGGCTTCGATAACCTGGGCTATTCTTGTACACTGACAATGTTACATGAAATTAATCTCAACCCTGATGTCATATTTTGGATATCCATAGGTCAAAATAGTAAAATTCAATTACTTTTTCTTTTTTGCTGCCTTAAATATCTTCCATCTTTTTTTTGCCCCAAAGGAACAGCTGCCTCTGCAGGCAGTGAAATTTCCGTTCCTTATAAAACCTACACATTTGCCTGAAATCATTATTCAGATCTTCAAATGACCTTCATCAAAGAAGAGGAATTGGAGACATCATAGTTTGGTTATTAAAGTGTGAAAAATAATCAGAAAAAGAGGGAAGGAAAAAAAACTCAAACCAGTAAGTTTCTAAACAGGAGAACAATAAAGAACAAATACACTGTTTTTACCTTTGCATTTCAGCTTTTATATACTACTTATATAATAACACACCCCTAAAACACACAGAGATACCCTATTTATTAATTACCTTTAAGGAATAGTAAGGCAAGACTCTCCCATCTTATTCCATCTTATTTTGGCTGCCATGCTCTACACTAATCCCTTGTCACTGAACCTGCAAACATGGACACTCTGGCATTTACTTACACAGTATTTTTTTGTGAAATTACTGTTAGCCAGAAGAATGTCTTGAGGAAAAACAAATTTCATTTTGTGCTATATGCCTGCCATGCCCATCACAGATGTCAAACAATAAAAAACATATATATTGGCTCTCTAAGGATCCTTTCATTTTCTCTGTCTGCTTTGTTAGACCTGCCACAATCACTTGCTCCTTGCAGAGCATGAGATAAACACTATAACATCACTCACTTGCACGGGGAATCACTCACAAAGCTGGTTTCCTCTCATTAAGCCTCTCTAAGAAGTAACAGATAGCAATGCAGGCCTTGGCAATTATTTAACATTTTGGACAGACAGAAATAATTGGACTGGCTGCCTTGATGCTGCAGCACTTCATTCCCACATGACTGTTTGGAAATTCTGCTGCCCTGAATCTGGTTTCTAGTGAATATGTAGTAATACATCAACCTCTTCTCAGGAATGCGTTTCACAGGCATGGAACTGTATAAAAGCTTTCTAGCATTTATTTGTTATGTGCACTGCTGGTACAAAAGTTTGTTTTGGAACAAGCAAGGCAATTAATTACTATTCTGACTTAACATTCCTCTGTCTTTTATACCTTTGCAACACTCATTCATATATAGATATATATATTTATATGTATATATATACATGCACCCATACATCTATAAATACACAAGCATTTGATGCCCTATTTTTGGAGCAGAAATCAATTCTAGCTGCCCACTGCCAAGTGGCTCCCCAGAATGCATGGCCATGAAATTCTGCATTAACAAACACCTGCATGTGGGATATAGAGGAGAAAAAAGAAAAATGTTCAAATGAAGGCATCTGTCCATTTTCTACTTCCAAAGCACTATATAAACAGAAAATTGGAAGGAATCAAAATACATTCTTAGAGCTTCTGTGTATCACATATTGTATTTCATTATCCATTTTTCAAAAGGCTCCACCTACTCTCTGAGACTAGAAATCTTTTAACAGCATGAAGTTAGTTAATCTTTCTTTCGTTAATATTCATATATATGCCCCAGTTCTTACATTTAAATCCACTAATGAAGGTTCACTGCTGCTGCAGCCCAGCACTGCAGGATTGAGAGCCTTTACATGATGAGCAAACAGCACTTATTAAACAGCAACTACTTCACCTGCTTTTTGCTCCCTTAGCCCTCCTGCTAATTCCTTGGACAGTGCAGTCTTGATTGAGGGGGGTTATGTTCTCATTGCAGTGATGTGAGAGATAGCAGAGACTTGTATGTGACTGTTCTCTGTGTTGAAGAGACATTTTTAATAATCTCTGCCAAGTTATTCAATCTTTTCATCTTTTGCTTTAGAAAACGTGCCCCATTTTATGAAAGGGAGACAACAGCGCTTCTCTTCTTCCCAAGGATTTCTTACAGCCATACAACTTCTGGTTTCCATTTAGCACTAACTTGATCCCTTTATGCAGCACCACACTGTGATGTGTAAACTTAGCCTGGAACAGAGTCTGAAGGCAGAGGAGACCATTATGATCATCAAGGATTTTTCTCAGGGATTCCTGCACGAGCCTTCACAGTTTTAGTTGCCAAGGAAACAATTATTAATCTTTTCCATCCCTCGCCATCCTTATGCCTCCTCTCCATTTTGCTGTTTCTTGCTGAAATAAAAAGAATCTTGTCAAATGTCCTGGTCTCCACCTCTTGTATCCTTGTATGCTCCACCACAAAGAAAGAAAAGGAAAGGGTGTTGAGGATGCTTGGCTGGGAGTTCAGTCTGAAGTTTACCACCAATCCTTGAATTTTGTGCTGCAGGTGGACAGCCCTTTGAAAATGATCTCTCAGCTGCATATAGCTTATCAAATGCTTTATTGTTTGACTAACAGAAGACACAATATTTTTAAAATTACCCAGCAGTGCAATTTAAATTACCACTTGATACATTTGTGGTATCTTTCCTTTCACCACAACCTTAGCTTCACTACAGCCTCATGCAGAAATGCTTTGGGGGAAAAAAAAGCACGTTTTATTATATGCAGCTGAAGAGCAAAAGAAATAATGAGGGAAAAAAAAGGAGAATGCAAAAGATGGGAAACTGTGTAGGAGGAAGGTAGAAGGCAAAAGCTCTGCATCAACTACAGAATAAATTAGATGAAGTCACACCCAGAGCGAAAATTTAGGAGTCTCAGGAGGTTAAACTTGGGTACCTTCAGGCAAGTTACAGATCTGTGTGGTCCCCTAAGGTCTAATGAGTTCCACCTACATAGCTCATAGCTTCTGACAGTTGCACTGAATTTATGCCTTTAAATACAACTCTGATCAGGGTGACTGTGTGAAGGACAGAAGGGTGACTCACTAATGTAATTTTCAATGGAGATGTTCCCCTCAAATTCAGTGGAATTATATCAGTGTATTCCACTCCTCAGTGCGCACAAGAGGGAGGATGAACATGGCAACTGCAGGAAGGGGAAGAAAAGCCACATACTCACCAAAAGCCTATGGGGAAAAGGGCTGCCATTTGGCACATTTTGATAATTCACCACTTAGGGTAGTTGTCATGCTTTCATAAGTAGCCTAACAATAGCTCGCTTAAAAGCAAGCAGACTTAACCTGCAAACCTTTGAAATATCACATGACCAAGAAAAAGATATGTAGAAACTGAAACATTCCTCAGAGTATACTTATAGGGAGAGAGAAACAAGGTAGAACACATTAATAAAACTATTGCTGCTTATGGCGAGGGAGAGATGATTCAGCCCTTCCTCTTCTAGCCACTCATTCTTGGAGCTTGCTGAGGGTTTTTTTTTATTCTGTGTGTGTATAATCCATAGCAGGAAGATTCTGAGGATGGCCAAACCATGCTTGTATACACAGAGGGTGTTCTCATTCAATCACTACCATGGAAACACTGAGCACATGTCCAGTAGATCTGGCACCAGAGCCATTGTACCTCTTCTGGAACCTCCACTGGTTTACATCTCAGGACAGAGCTGTGCCATTGCTCATTACAAGCCTGGGAAGTTTGGATATTTTGGCCATTTGGCTCCATTTGTTTATGGCATTGCACCGAAATGTAGTCCAGAAAGATGGACCATACTAAAATCCCTGAAATATTTTTCTGCTGAAATCACTTGCTGATGATTTGGGGTGGTTGTAACAGAAATAGTAAAATCTCTGTGTGAAAAAAAATGATGGAGAAGACAAGTTATTTTTATGAATGTCAACAATATCTCAGTTTTCTTTTTGGCTATTTTCCTGTCAGGCTATACAGAAGAATGTTAGAGGAAAGCAAATAGGAAGAAAACAACAACAATGTACCAATGCAGTTTCAAATATCACAGTGCTGTTACAAGTAGTATATCAAGGAATAACTTCCTACATACCTTCAGGCAGATGAGTGTTAATTTCTCCTGAGTCCAGGGAGAATAAAGAAGACATTGAACTGCTGAAAAGCACAGCTAGACAAAGGGAATGGATAAACAGCAGTGTTGAGATGAGTCAGAAAATGCCAGTCTTTAGGAGAGTTGCGTTTGGCACTTGGCCTCGAACAGATGTGTTTATGCTCTGTGGAAACTGCTGAAACAAATGTGTTTTCTGGTAAGACTTAGGTACAAATGCTATCTCTTTGTTTCATCTCATGTTTTATCTTCTGATTTCTTTTGGCTGAATAAACATATTTTCTGTAAAAATATAAAAGATTCTTGAGCCCCCTGAATCAGCTGTGGGCCCCAAGTGTGCTGGGCCAGTGCTGTGCAAAGCAGGCACTGCTAGCTTCTCTGTTCACACTTTAAGGACTGTATTCAACTACCCTGGAGGGGACAATGTGGAGGGAAAGAACCATCCCTGGCTGGCAATGACATGACATGACTCAGCATACCAGCTGCCTCACAAGCCTGTGCTTCCTCCCCTAGGAAGCAGTACACAAGTGTGAGAGCTCATTATTCTCATACGAGAAGCAACTCCATAACAACAAAACGAAGCAAGCAAGCAAAACAAAACAAAACAATATAAAACCCAAGAAAAACCCCCAACAAACAGGTAAACCTGAGAAAGGTTTACTGTCACTTGACTCCACTATTTCTCCCACTAGGTTGTGCTGCATATTTCCCAGGCAACCGCTCTCCTGCTGCTGCCTGCCCCTGCCAGCCTGATGGCAGGGAAAAGGGTATCAGCTTGCAAAAAGAGAGTGATCTTACTCCTCACAGACACAGCACAACCTTCCCCTATGGCACACCTGAGCACATTAATCAAGCAAATGGCACCAGGAGGCAGAACCTGAAGGTGCTCTCTTTTTCTGTCCACATGGGCTTGCAACTATTCAACTCCTGTTTGCACTACAGGACATCTTGGCAACAGGATGCAGGTAGCAGTGTCCCCTGTACATTCCTGTCTGCAGATGTACTGGGGAGAAAAAGGCTCTCTGCTACTTAGGAAGCTTGAGAGGGAATCAGAGAGGGTCCTGATCATGGAGATCTTGTGTCCTGGAGATTGCCCCTGGATCCAAGACCCTTTATGCATTCTGGATCAAAACCAGCTCATTTCACTGAATCTCCTCTCAGATCTTGAATGTTTCAGACTCATCAACACCACCCACTATACTAAAACTTCCCTGCCTACTCCCACTCACATCTACCAGTTTTCCAAGCCTAAGTAGCCCTTTGCTGTCAGACCAAGCTTGTTCACTCTCTGTGAATGTCTGCATCACTGTCTTCTGTCCTGCTACTCATTGGCAACCCCTGCTGTTAACAAGTGATTTCATATTCATTTAGATAATAAATTATTACATTAATGGATTAAACAGCTTCCAGCATCACCATGAGGCATGAGCTTCTCCTGGACTTCCCACTGGCTCCTCTGAGGTCTGCCATTTGGCCTTCTCTTGGTGCTGTTCACACAAGCTGTATGCATGTCAGTTTTAGACTGAAATTGAAGTGAAGGTATTGCTGACTCATGTGCCCCACACAGTTTCATATACATTATCACCATGCAGTTTCCTTTGTCAACCAAACACATAGTCTCATCAAAGCACTAAAACCAGGTTTGTTTGACAAGTTTGCTTATAGGTCCCATAAACACTGTCAGTGGCATTAATTGTATTCTTTCACTTAGTTCTGTCTTGACTGATCCATATAAGCTTTCCTTTACTTTCCCAGGAACTAAGTCTAGCCAGCCTCCCATTATTGGACTCATTCTCTGGGGCAAAATTATTACCAGTTTCTTTCCTCTGTTCCATGTCTTTAATGCGTCCTGACCCCACCTTTCTCTGACTGTACCTGCCCTGCTCTCTTTCACAGAGCAGCAGGTTCTCTTTCACTTCTGGGGAGGCTTAGGGGAAGGGGTGGAGCCTTCTTTCTTTCTCTTGCAGAACCCTGCAGAGCTACCGCATGTATCAAACTTCGGGTTCTGGCAAGGCAGAGGGGCAACAGAGAGAGCTATGGAGATCTGCAAGCCTACCGTGCCACCTCAGCAGCTCCACAATGTGTTGGTCTGGTCCACAGAGACAGCCCTGGTTACAAGAGGAATGAGTGCAAAAGGTGGAGCTGAGGAGCTCTCCTGCCCCTGCTTGCAGTTCTTATCTTTGTCCAAAAGGTTTAACAGTACTGCCATGATTGATGATGGCATGGTATCATCCTTTTGGTTGTTGTCAGAAGCAAGGTTCAAATGATATAATTCCTCCTTACCTGCAGGCCTATTCCAAAGTCTGCTGGATTCCCTTCATTAGCATCAATCAGCATCAGATCAAAGTTTATTCTTGCATTTCCCTGGAGGTGTAAAAGATGCTTGCACTCTTCCTTTTTGGGATGCTCAGCAGGGTCAGCAGGTCTCCCCTGCAGAATAGCAGTAGCAGCAGCATTTTCATTTCCAGGGGAGTTACAGGGTTTCTTTGCACTCACCAGGCTCCTTTCATGCAGCATGCAGCTTCAGAACCACCACTGGGACTCTTTTCCACCAAGCTAGATGCTCTGATTGCAGATTCACCAAAGGATTGAAATATATTTTCCCCACAAGTCCTGAAAGAAATCAGCGCTTATTCACGAGTTAACCAACCCAAGATCATACAGCTGTCCTGCCTGGGTAACCTGTCATATAAGCCTCTACAAAGAGTGTATTTCAGGCCACAAAAAGCACAGGAAAAACACATATTTTTGCTGTACAGAGGGTAGATGCAGTTAGTTTCAGATGAGATTAGTGTATTCAGTAAAGTACTTCAAGTGCCATTTGCTGAGAAAACCTATTAATAAATGGAGACAAAGGCCATAATAAACTAAAAAACAACTGCTTCACAGTTCAGAGAGTAAAGACAGTGCCCTGGGCAAGGAAGTGAGATAGCTCAGTTACAGAGAGCTCAGCAAAGACCAGCTCTGACCAAACTTATCACAAAGAGAAAAATCACAATGATGGGAGAAAATAAATAAAAGAAAGAAAAAAAAAAGTGAGAGAGCAGGAAGCCATAGAAAGTTGAACTTTATAATAAGTGTGTGCATTGACCTGTGACACTGTCTGTATATAGTTAGAGGGCAAGGTGGCATGTACCTTATTAACAATCTCTTTAAAACCTCAGATCCTTTCTCTGGAACCTTCATTTGTGGTAAAGTAAGGTCATATATGATTCTGAAAAGCTTTTCCCAAATTTTCATTCAACCTAAGGTGGAAACTGTAAGCAGTTTGCTTCTCAGAGACTACTTATAAGTTACGCTTTTTCTGCAAAGCAGATCATTGGCTTCTCAAGTGTTTTCATATCACTCAAAACCTTAGAGCATTTCTTGGTGAAAGCCTGATCTCCTTTGAAAATTTTGAAAGTGGTAATGAGAAAAATCCAAAACAGACATACTTCTCCACTCAGATTTGTTTTGTTTTTTTTCTCATGGGGTTAAAATCAGGATGCTCCCTTTGCAGCTGAGGTGAAATATATTGGGGAATGGGGAAAAGGTGTGAAAAAAAACCCAACAATCCAAAGAGCTCCTCACCTTCATCAGAAATTATATTCTTCTTCTTCCTTACTGTAGCCGAAAGCATCTTAGGAGCAATGGATTTAAGAAGCCAGGGACTCCCATTCTGATTCAAAGAAGGGCGACTGAAATGGATGAATGGGACCCCGTGACCTTTCCCTACCCAGACTTTGCATTCAGGTAACTGCATCATTTTGCTGTGAATCTCACAGTCAATGGTTCCAACAGCAGATGTGTCAGAGCTGTTAATATTTGATATCCAGCTAAGGCATTATATATCCTCTGTGCAGGCACAACACTGTTGCCTGAGATCAGAAGCAAGCCCTGTGATCAAAGGTATGTGTTTGATTCCTTCTAGAGAAAAGCACCAGTGATATCCTTACTTGAGTGGTGAATGAATAGTCTGTTCGCTTTTGCTTTCATTCTAGTATCAACTATTTTTTTGACTGAAATCTGTGAGTTCATTTTTTGTGATTGTATGTTTTCTGAATTATTTTGCTAGCTCGGTTTCAAGGCCCTTGGATTACAATGTCTTTCACATTTCCCAGCTCTACAGGGTTTGGCTGGGATGGAGTTGATTTTCTTCACAGCAGCCCATACAGTCCCATGTTTTGGTTTTGTGTCCAAAACAGTGCTAATGTGGAACTGTTTTAGCTATTGCTGGGCATTGCTTGCACCAAGTCAAGGCCTTCCCTGTTTCTCCCTCTGCATCCTCAGCAAGAAGGCCTGGATGGGACAGCTGACCCCAGCTGACCAAAAGGATATTCCATACCACAGAATGTCACATTCGGCAATAAAAAGTGTAGAGAAAGGGGAGATTCCAAGGTAGTTGCCCAGGAACTGGCTGAGATTCACCTTGCTGGTGGGAGGTGGTGAGTGACCTTGAATCACTTCAGGTTTTCTTCTTTACTTATGAAGGTGTCTTAATCTCAATTTAGCTTTCTTTCACTCCTATGTCGTTGACTATTTCCACAGTGCTCAGCACTTAAAAATGTCATCCAGCACCAAACTACTTTGTGTCATACGGATGTACAGCATCTAGCACTGCACGCCGGCCAAGACTAACTTCCCAGTTACTACTAAGGGGAAGTTACTAACTTCCCCTTAGTTACAGCTAATGAATAAGTCAGGGTTTTTTAATCCCTTCACTTCTTGGTACTGACAAGAGTGTGCTACTCACTCACTCACTCACTCACTCACTCACTCACTCACTCACTCACTCACTCACTCACTCACTCACTCACTCACTCACTCACTCCCTCACTCCCTCACTCACTCACTCCCTCACTCCCTCACTCCCTCACTCCCTCACTCCCTCACTCACTCGAGCCGAGCGTGAGTCCGAGCCGAACCCGAGCGCGAGTCCGAGCCCGAGCCGCGGGCGCCCTCTGGCGGCCGGCCGATCTCTCAGCGTCGTAAGGGCCCAGTGTCACCAAAAGCGGCTGCCCTGAGCTGCCGTGCCCAGAGATTGCACTGTTCAGAACTGGGAGAAAAACACTTTATTCCAGCACTCTCATGAAGTGCTGTGTGCCCAACACACTATGGAGACCGCTGCTCCATAGCTGCATGGAAAAATAAGATGGTCAGAGGACCAGATTTTTCCAAGAGGTTGAGTGTACAATCTTCCCTGCAGTCCCCCTCCCAGCAGTGGGAGCTCAGAATATCTAAAAATATTCACTTTCCCATCGATTTCCTGTTCCTCTTCAACCTATAGCCTGCTTCCCCCTCCACTATCTTTCATCTCCCCTCCTATCTGCTCTCAAAGCATTTAATCCCCTTTATCTGTCATTCCCGGTAGTTCCAGACCCCCTCATACATCCTGTTGTGAAGAGGCAGTGTCTCCAGCCCTTACTTACCTGCAAACACCATCATTCCTGATATTATTTTAAAGTCTTAAAAAACCTCTAACCCAGTGCTATGGGGTTTGCTTTTCTTGTCACCCTCCACTACCCACAGCTGCCTCTCGTGAGCCGCATCCTTCTCCCTGTGCCCTTGGGGTCAGCATCACATTGAAAGAAAGGAAAGCAGGCAAGGGGAGAGGTGATGAAATGGGATCATGCAGGATAGGGGTCATTTAAAAAAAAATAAAAAAGAGGGAGTAATCCTAACCCAGAGAAAGCATGGATAAAGCAGGGAAATGTGACCAGCAGACCGACAGAGGAGAGCAGAGCTCTCCACATCACAAATAGGGTGCAGGACAGACAAACCCTGTGGCATATGGAGGTGTAGTGCAGCTTCATTGATCCTCCTGCAGTCTCCTTTCAGAACCGCCTTTGTTGTTCCTCTCACTCCAGTTCCGTAAAGTCCTGAGGAGGCCTGTTGATGTCTGAAGGAGAAAGTTAGATCTTTGGGTATGGAAGAAACAACTTCCAGACAACCGAAGCAAGCTTTTCTCAAGCAGCCCAGCAGTTCTGCCCCAAACCCTGGCTATTGGAAGTCCAATTGACTAGCAGCCTCACTCTTTGTGGGAGCATGAATTCTTCTCTGTGGTTTTCAGACTGGCCCTGAATGTCAAGAGGGGATAAGAATTTTCATCACAAGGTCCAATCACAGTATTGTGAATTACACTTAAGTCCTTCTTTCAAACTGTACTTCTCCCCTTATTTTCTTTTCCTCTGTGACAGGTTCTAATTTATTTTGTTATGAACTTGTAAAAAAGGAAGGGGAAGAAAATTACTTATTTGTATTGAAAAAGTTCACACAGCTGAGGCAATATGCTGTCCAAATACAAAGGGGAAGCAACCCAGATGCCTCCTGGACTTGTGGCCCCCATATGCATGTGTCTGGATGTGCCTAGAAGAGCCTGTGCACAAATGCAGCCTGGAGTTAAGTGTACTTATGCTACCTGGTGTGCTTTTTCACTGGATCTTCTCACACCATTAACACAGGGGTGACAAGTCCACACGGAATAGAGTGCTGCTCATGTGGGGTTCCCAGGGCTGGCAGTGCTGCCTGGAGAAGCCTGCTCCTGTCCCTGGAACTGCTGCATTGCCAAATTAGTTTAAATGTGGATCAGTGGATTGAGCTCCTGTTGTGGCTGCCTTCCTGTGAGCGAAATACCCATACAGCAGAGCCTTTGATATATAGTGCAGTGCAGAGGCCTTTAGATAACAGCCTTTATCACTCATTTTTGCACAGCCACCTTGCAGGAGAAAACATAAAGGAAAAAGCCCATTGCAGGAAATGCTGATGCAGGCGTGTTTGCCCTGGCCTGACCAGCAGAGTGAGAGAAGACATGAGAATTTACAAGCTGCAGATCCACTGCTCCAGCACGGGTTTGCTGGATCCAACACAGGTGCACAAGTGACCAAAGGACAGCAGCCTGTGTTTCACAGAGCAGGACTATTCTCCTTCTCCCAGACCCCCATTAACAGTTTAATTTGACATGAATGGCAACCAGGAGGGTGGAGCTGCCCTGTATGTAAGACAAGCACTTTTCATATGTATAAATACTAATTTAGGTGCTAAACTTTGGAATCCAATGAATTAAAATATAGCCCCTGCACTGGAAAACACAAGCAGCACATACCAGGAACAGCAGCACTGTGCATACACATCCATGAGGTCCCCCATCTTCCCAATTTTAAGAGCTGTACCCACCTAGAATAAACCAGCTGGGCTGAGGTGAACGCTGAAAGCATCAGCAGAGATTCCTTGTCACCCAAGAAGAGCTAGATTTGCTCAAGTTTGTTGGTGATAATTTTTACCAGCTGCTCAGGATTGTGGTCTCCAGGTGCTGACATTTACTGCAGCTCCAATAGTCTAAGACCCTTCCCAGCCTCTTACATGACTGCTGAACCCCTCGCTGTTTCCTCTCACAAGGCACTGCAGGCTCTGTTAAAAGCAGCTCTGCTTAAAGTGAGAAACTGGTCTCTCCTCCTGGGAAAAAAGGGTCAGAAAGTCCATTCTCCAACTACAATACATTTTTAATGTGCTTTAGTCTTGGACAATTTTTTTTTGCAGTTTTATTGATAAGTATAAAAAGAAGAAACAAATAAAGAAGACACCATAACACAACACACACATGGGGCAACTACACTAGTTAAGATATCTGTTCTGGATTTACATCTGTTGCTGATGCTAGATCATTCACTAATGTCTCATACAATGACCAAGTAAACTCCTCATTTCCCATAGAGTACTTAACATGGCAATTACCTGTTAGCTGTTGTTGGGGGTTACATGTCCTGTTTTGGTTTTTTTTTTTTTTTTTTTTTTTTTAG
>VWYI01013749.1:0-53478 GCA_013399455.1 Anthoscopus minutus | reverse complement strand
AAGGGAAGGAAGGAAGGAAGGAAGGAAGGAAGGAAGGAAGGAAGGAAGGAAGGAAGGAAGGAAGGAAGGAAGGAATATCCCTAGCTGTCAGAAGTACACACAAGTATTTACAAGGTTTGTGTGAATCTGCACACAGTTCCCCCCCCTCACAGCAAAAGAGTTAAGAACAGAGATGTCACAATATTTATCAGTGCAGTAAAAAATATCATTTTTGGAAAAAAATATACCTTTAGTATTGCCTTTCTTAGATTAACTATGATAAGCAAAAGATTAAAAACAAAAACTTTATCTTCAAACACACATGAATAGTCTGTTATAGCAGCACTGCTAAAACTGGAAGGACAAAGCTAACCCGTAAATGAGAAACAGGAGTTTCAAACCACAAATGCTGAATGCAAAACCTCTTAATACGCTTCCTAAGAATTCTGAAGAACCAAGCCAATCTATCATTCAAATTTCACTCTCAACACACACAAATGCTCTAAAACCACGTGTTCTCACTGAAAGCATTTGACACGTGCAGAACTCAGCTCAGTTTACCTCCAGACTGGTTCTCACACCTCCACCTGCATCAGCAGCTCCTCACAGGTAACCACTGCCTCTGGGGTCCCTCACAGCGATCACATTTGTCACAGGGGACAAGGAGCCCTTGAGCACAGACCCTTTGTGAGCAGAGCTCCTCTGCACACTTCCAGGTCTTCCTCCCAGCTGTGGATCTCGCTGTGTGCCTGGGGTGTCTGGTGAGCATGTTGGCATCACAGCAATATGTACACAGGCAGTGGTGAGGAGGATGGACCACAGGGGATGGAGACCAGCCTCGCAAGTCCAACTCCTCTTATTCAGTGCAGTACTCCTGCAAGGAATCTAGACACAGCCATTGACAACAGGACTGGTACCATTTCTTTAAGCACCTCACTCAGCATCTACAACCCAAGGTGAAATTGTCACTGTCATCAGAGGCAGCTTTATTGGAGTATGGCAGTGGGGGAATCTCAGCAGGAGAGAACCATCTCCTCCCTGTGTCTGGAGGGAGAAAAATGATTTGTAGGCACAGAAGTGGGCCTCGAGAAATAAGCTGGGGATTCCAGGTACTTTGGACAGAGGTTCTTCTCACAGGAGCACCAGGAGGGTGACATAGATAAGTGCCCGGGATCACAGATCAACTGCTTTGAAGCTCACACAGCAAATGGGACCAATGGCAGGGTCAACATGTCAAGAAGAAGAGGGAAAACATTCCCTTCCCACACCTTTCCCATCTGTATTGCCTACCCATGGCGGCAGCTCTGCATACAGGTATCCAGCATTTGGCCCAAAACTAGCACTGCAGATCTCTAATGATTGCAAATCCATGGAAGGACACAAGTCTCAGTACAACACCCTTGCCCAGCTCTTTCTGGCCTGACCACGGCATCAATGTTTGGGATATCATGAAAAGGTTTTTCACTCAGAGGGTGGTTGGGCACAGGCTTCCCAGGGAAGTAGTCACAGCACCAAGCCTGACAGAGCTCAAAAAGCATTTGGACAACGCACTCAGGCACATGGTGTCATTCTTGGGGTATCCTGTGTAGGGCTAGGAGTTGGACTTCATCTTGATAGGTCCCTTCCAACTCAGCATATTCTATGATTTTATGAACCCACAGAACAGAACCAGTATCCTAAATGCAGAGGAGACACTACAGAAGCATGCAGAGCATCCAGAAGCTTATCCCCACTACACAGCTCACCATTTGCACGCTGCAATGTCACCACTAAAATACTTAAATCAATGTGAACAATAACAAGAGAAGAAAAAGGTTTTGACATCCCCTACAGTTTAGGATAGCAGCAATATTTGGTGTGAAATTCTCTGCTCATCAAGCTAGCTACTTGAAAAGATGTCAGAAACTTGAGAGAGAGAGAGAAAAAGAAAAAAATAAGTGAATGGAAAGATTGAGGTCCATGGTGTATCCTCATTGCCTGGTGCTCATGACTCGTGGCTTCATTTAATTTCTGGAGTAGATGGGAGTCTCTTTCTCAAAAAAAAGTATCTTTGGTTAAACAAAAAAACAAGTTTATTGCCCTTCAAATTTGCTAATGGAATTGCCTTCAAACCAAATTACAATACACAATCCCTTGAATGGATAAAGAAAGGAAAAATGTCACAGTCAAGAGTCCCTTTCTTGGAATGTTTTACATATTACACCAAAACTACTAGAGAAAGAGAGAGAATTAGAGACCTGCCAAAGCCCAGTTTGTTACGTAGAAGCAGGTAAAACCTGCAAAGGAAGATGCAATTGCATTTGCTCTTTCGAATGACTAGATTTGAATACTCTCCAGTGAGATGTGTTTCCATTAGGGGTTTCCAGTCTGGTCACGTTAGTGGTTCTCTACCCTCCCCTCTGCATTCTGACCTCACAGCAGTCAACAGAACATCCTCCTGAGGAAAGACAATGTCTGTGCTCCCTTCTGCTTCCTGCTCAAGCAGAATGCAAGAAGACGTGAGGGGGAAAAGGACCGCTTTTTCACTCTGCCAGCCATAAACCACCCATAAAACTTCCAGTATCTAAACATTCTCCTACCCCCTCAAGTTTCCACACCATTTACTCCATTCACACAAAGAACATCAACTGAACCAAACCATGCCAATCCCATTTCCTCTCCAAAGGACTCTGCAAACAAAACCAGCTGGCTGTTATGTGCGTGGTATTGACAGCATGCAAAGCTTTTACTTCCTCTGCTGAAATGACTGTTTCCCCTATGACCAAAGACACTTTCATCCATACAATTCCTTTATACAAGAGTGAGGGAGGAGTTGTTACTCAGCTCCCTTATACCCACCAGAAAAAACAGCTCTCACACAGTGTTACACCATCAAAGCAATCTGATGGTTGTGTTGCGCATCTCTTGTAATCAGCATCCCATCACCATGACTGTCTGGCAGACCAGCAACTCCAGGACAATGTGAAAGGTGGTTCCTCTGACATGCACTGTAACCCTTCTCTCTGCCAGCCTGTGCTGTTGTAACAGTTCCACTGCCAAATACCCCTCAAAATCAGATCTGAGCCCATGTTGGAGAGCAGGCCAGTTGGGTACACAGGGAAAATGCAATCAATATAAGTAAAACATTACTGTGACTGAGACTGCAACCTTCCATGCTTCGCTAATCTTGGGCCAGAGGAGCACATAAACAAGTATTTAACTTGAAGTTCTTTAGAAAAGCTCTCAAGTGCATGATTAACTTTTAGTCTCTGCTGACGTCCTATAATTTTTTGATGGAATTTAAATTCAGTCACTGCTTCCCCCTATTCTAAAAAAGCAGGTGATGCAAATCAAACTGTAAGTACCTAAACTGTAGCAACCAGGATAGCATAATAAAACTACACAAGAAATAATTGTAAAAGAAGGGAAAATCTACATCAGGAGCAAAGAAAAAAAATCAAACCAAGCATCCTGGCCTGTGGACATCTAATTAGTCTTCAGTGAGAGTGGAAGAACAGGTAAGGAACACTGCCCTATCTACAGCCATGCTTTACCCAGCTAATGCCATTTGTGTGTGCCAGTGTGCTTTATCCAGTGATGGGACTGAGAGTCACCCTTGTGGCTCTGCTGTGTCTCCTTCAGTAGCCTTATTTCTGGAGAGCCATCCATCTGTGTCGTCCTTTAGGAAAACTAAACTCTTAATATCTAGTGTGGCCTTATGTTCTCTGCAAGGGCTCAATGATCATGGCTTGGAGCATAAAAAAGTCTTAATCTTATCTAAATGTCCTTTCAAACTAAGGGATGGTGAGCTAGATCCTGGGGCACTAGGGTCCTTATCTGCCTTTGATCCAGCTCTACTGACAGATCATTACATTAGCTGCTGTCAGGTGTTGGCCTCTGAATGAATGTTTCTGGAATTATTCTGAAATGCAGATGTGACCCAGAGGATAACTCCTGTTCCTCAAGGCTGAAACCACTCTCACTGAGCAGTCTCACTCCCCTAGATTGGTGGCAGTTTTCATCATTGGAATAATCTTGTTTCTCCTTCCTCCTGCAGTTCTCACAATCACAGTAACCCTTCCAATGCCACTGATGAAGAGAAATAAAATTAACAATAATAACAATAAGAGAAAAAAACCCCACAAAGTTTAAGGAATGCATGTGCAATTAAAACCCAGAGTAAAATATAATAATAATAAAATAATAATCATAATAATACCAACCTTACAATAAAATAACATTATCTTTCCTTTTCACGACATAAGCAGCACGATGCTCTCGCTCCCAAACTGGTGAGAGAGGAGAGGAATGCAAGAGATAGCAGGGCTTTATTTTCCTGCCTCAGAAGAAAGGGGACTTGTCTTCTCAAAAGAGGAGTGGGGGTAAGGTGCATAGGCTGCTGGGAGATTGCATCCTCTACAATATATTGAGCTGGAATGAAGGACAGGCAGGAGAAGATAACTGTGCAAGTGTAGCCCAGGAACCAGAACTAGCAACCAGGAATATTATTTGGTGGTTTGCCAGAAGCCAATAGGCTTGTTGAACTGCCTCTGCATAGCAGGATCCCTTTATCTTCCAGGCCAGCCAAGCACTTACCACAAAACAATATATTTGTGCTTGTCTTTCTGTCAGCTTTTCCAACCTGAGAGAGCCTTCTTCCTCACTGACACTCAAGGAACCCATCCCTCACTGCCCTGACAACAAATCTGCTATTTTCCAGCATCTTGCAAAACACCTCATTACTTCATGCTCTAGTTACAAGGAAATGTAGAGTGGAACTGAGCAGCCCCATAGACTTCAGCTTTCATGGAAACATTCTACCAAATTCCTTTCTCTCCTTCATCCTCAGGACATCCACAGGCATGATGGTACTGATGCACCAGTGCAAATGCCATTATTAGGGAAACTCCCCACTGAACAAAACCAGTGACAGGAAAGGCTCTATTTACAAACTGTTGGAAAACAAAACGACCATGTAGCATTCCTTGGTGTGGAGGACCAACCTACTCTCCAGTTCCAGGGTCACTCTGCCACTGCAGGCAGTTTTTTGGGGTGTAGGTGAAAAGAGTGCAGGGGAGTCACACAGTGTCACAGCTATGTTAGAGTGGGTAAGGCTCTATGTATTACAATACTCTTTTCACTTAAGAAACCTGAGATTGACTCTCTCAACTGGATTTTCTCATGCTTGCTTTGGGACTCCAGTCCCTTCTTGACCCTTTCTCATCAACAGACACAGTGAGAGATGTTGGCTACAACTAGTATTTCCCCCTATCAAGGACTAAATTTTTGTTCCCATTTCAGACACATGACCAGGACAACCTGATGATGAGGGTGGACTGTGGTCTCCCACTCCATTGAGAACATCAGCAAACAGTAGAATGAGAATTCAGTTTCCAGGGAGGAAACCTGCTATTTCAACAGGACAAAAACAGACCAGTCCACAAATGAGACCTCAGACCCTCTGGGTCCTCACAGCCGACCTGGTTGCTTCCAGCCCATCCAGTGCTCAACAAAACACCCAGTTACATGCGCTTCTGACCCCAATGAGACTCCCCAACACTTCGCCAAGTGAGCTACAATTGACAATGTGGGGAGAAAACCCAACACCACCAATAGCAGAAAATCAGCAGTAACAATCCAAAAAAAAATAAAAAAGAAGAAGAAGAAAAAGAAAGAAAAAGAACTCAGAGTAAATTCCGACTAGCCTCAGTCAGTTTCTAGGAGTACCAGTGGAAGTAAACCCTTAAACCGCATCTGTAGTTTGGTAAGGCACTACGAGGGAATGATGTAAAACTAAGACTGCGACAGTTGTAATGGCTGTGCCGAGGAACACACCACAGAGAGAAGGCAGCATCTGCATTCACACACACACACACACACCTGGACAATCACATTGTTACATGCCTATGTTATATCACTTTTCTTTGTGCAATCACATTGAGGAATAGTCTATTGGTATCTATTGATACCAATATATTGATATTCCTATTGAGGAATAGTCTATTGGTATCTATTGATACCAATATATTGATATTCCTATTGAGGAATAGTCTATTGGTATCTATTGAAGTTCAACATAAAAGAGTAAAAAGGGGTATGACCTGTATAGTGCTACATTCTACCAGGGCTGGAGGCAGGGGGTTGGGGGCAGCTAAAATGTCTCCTCCTATACTAAAATGACTAGAGATTGAAAAGGAATACTTCCAAAAAAAACCCAAACAAAAAAAACCCCTAAAAAATAAAAAGTAACTGAAAGCCAACATACATTATTAGAGATCTTGTTTAGGAATAGCATTTCTCAGGGATTTATCCAGTGTGTTCAAGAGGGAGAAACACCCCCATTGCTTCTGCTCTCAACCAGTGCTGCATGGCCTGTTTTGCACAGGTGTGTTTAAGTGCAGCAGTGTTAGGTTCAAATTTAGAGCACTGGGACAACATTTCTCCTCCACCCTCAGCCTCCCTTACTCACTTTCTTTTTTCATTACAAATCCCCCAAAACCTATGTATACTTTGGGATACAACAACTGCTGGATAAACCCTTTGAAATGCTGGATAAATCCCTAATCCATATACCTACAGGATTAAAAACCTAATGGATTTCATTTTAGGTGTTCTGGACAACAAATTTCTAAATGTAGCTCACTATTGGATGAAAATAACCTTTAAAAGTCTGTTGGTGAAGTTCTTCATAAGACAGGACCCGCTGGAGGGTCCTTCTCCTTCTCTCTTTCTCTCTAGTTTGGTGCAGAATGGTTGGGTTTTTTGTGGGTTTTTTTTCTGTTCTTTTTTCCATTTTCTTTTTTTTTAAATAAAAATTGTAGAGTTGGTTTTCCCCTTCTTTCCTTTTTCTTCTCTTCCTAAAATCTCCTTCGTTCAAGTTTCACATGAGCCTCCCATTGCATTGTTAGTTTGCCATGTTCTTCAACACAAAAGCGGCTGCCTCACTCCCCCCAGGATGGGTGCATCTCTCGCTCTTTATTCCAGTGTTTAGATGTAAGGGTACTGGTTGACCTTGGTGGGGCTCAGTGGGTATCCAGTGTAGACTGTAGAGGCTGGAGAAGCACTGATATAGGTCTGATGGGCAAACTGAGCCTGGTACTGACTCGGGTGGATGGTGGGTGAGGGCAGGACACGTGGGCCCATGCTGACAGGGACCTGGTGGACGATGCTGGCGGGGTAGGTGGTGTGCTGCACCGCGTGCCGGGTGGAACCTTGTGACGCCACCAGGTGCGCAACGGTGCCTGTGGAGCCCAGGGCGGCAGGGGCGGTGTATGTGTACAGGTGGGGCTGGGTGGGCAGGTGAGCAGCGGCAGCTGCGGCCAGGTGGGGATGAACTGTACCATGGCTGGGGCTATTGTGCGGGAAAGTGTACGGGGCCTGAGCTATCGTTGGAGTGATGTAGGCTTGCTGTCTCCGGTGACTCCCTGTGCGGTCAGTCGAGATGTGCTGCTGGCCCTGGATAAAGACAGCAACAGTGATAGGCAGTTACAAGACAAGAGATGGCTCTTTACATCCTCATTAGTGTCTGGGAGCAAGACCAGGGAAAAGTCTCCTGAGCTCCTCCTGACACCCTCTGCATCACCAGTCTTCCTTGGAAACAAGTGACAGCAGTGGGTCCCTCACAAGCCTAGGAAGAACATGTTGTTCCAAACATTGACCAAAATGACCCCCAGAAGGCCAGCAAGTCCCCCAGTTTGAGCTACAACCTGCTGACACAGCTACCAAAAGATAAAGCCTTGGACACCCAGCTCTCAGGAACATCTTCCTCCAGTCCAGTTGCTCAGACAACAAGTGGTTTCTGTCAGTGAACTCTCTGGTGACACATTGTGGTGCACAGATAGCTCAGGAGAATGAAATTGCCTAACTATGCCTGGAAGAGGCAATTTATTTTTGCTCAGTTTGAGTATTTGCAGTTAATGATTTCCTTGGTTAGTAAAAAGAACCACATTATTTTTTAAAGAGAAAACCCTCAGCTTGATTAGATCCTGCAGCCACCTGGTGCCCTCATTTTCATCAGCTAAAGTTACTTGAGCACAAAAAACTTTTAGCAGTGTGATGGGACCAATGTACCTTTTTTCCAAGTATTTTCTAAGTTGTTTTCTTGCATTGTACAAAACTGTAAGTAGTTTTCCCAGTCATTTGTAGTCACAGTATTATATTATCAATAAAGCAGGAATTAGAAGACAAGAAGGAAAATGTTCCATGCTATTTCCTTCTATTCTTCCAAACTTTCCATCCTTTTTGTAAGCACCCTCTGTGCTATTATTGTGGAAATATGGTAGCCACACTCCTCCCCAACTCTTGCAAAGAGCATCTTGCCCACTACCTCCATTTTCAAATTTTCATTTCCATTTTACCTCCACTTTTATTTCAAATTTGTTCACATTTACATTTCCTCTGCATATTGAAGAAGGACAGACATTCTTCTCCACCAAATTACTTTTCTTTTTGAAGAACAGTTCTGCTTATATCCAGCTCTGGGTGTGTACCAGCACTGTCCTCTGAGCTCTCCAGTTTCTCCTCTTGAAACACTTGTAATTGAGCTGTAACTTCCCTACTCTCCTCAACTGACCTCAGGGAAGAGAGAGGCCCCAGGTGCAGGATGTGAAAAAAGGGCATTGTTTCCTGCAGCTCCTGGGGAGCTCCCTGAGAGTTCTGATCACAGACTGGGAAACGTCTTAAGAACTGCATGCTGCCAAGAAATGGGATTTGTTCAGATCTCAGCCCAGCATTATCACAGCTAGGCTGAGATCTGAACAAATGGAAATTATCAAACTCATTACATGAGGTCACCTATATACATAGAGGCTCTGGTTTGCCTTGTCCTACCTGATGGGGACTTCTCTGCCAGTCCCACAGCTAGGCTCATGCACTCTCTTCACTTGGAAGATATTCTTCTCACAGTTATAGCTAAGGAGAATTCAGTCCTTCCTACATGCTCCTGCTCCACTCTGTTGTGGCTTAGCCACTGCATTTCCCCTCTCAAATTATTCCCACTCACACTATTGGACCAACAGACTTCAGAACACACAGGAAGAGTACCCCTAGCACACTCAGGGGTGTGATCTGCACTACCGTCTGCTGCCTGAGCTCGAAGATTAAAGTCTGCAGTCAACCAGAAAAAAGTTCATCAAACTCAACATAGGGTCCAACTATCACTAGATTGGAACAGGACAGCCCATGATGGAGGAGTGCTAGGTAATAGCAGGATGATGTACCACCAAAACCAATCTTGGCTGACTTACCTGACTTAGATTAAGAGGCTGCTGCTGCTGGAAATGTGCTCCTGGTCGCTGCTGCCTATAGGCAACGGCTCCAGACGAGCTCCCTGAAGAGTGACCACTGGTGGAGGTCACGGTGCTGGAGGACTTGGACTTGTAGGAGGATGAGTGGTGACTGGTGGTGACTGTGCCAGGAAAGGAAACACATTTGTAGCTTACATGACATTGTTTAATTGCTCACCCTACCTTTTCCTCACCGAGTCTCCTCCAGAGTGGCTTTTGGGAGGAGACATACAACAGAAGCAGGTTAAGAAAACTTTCAATAAAAAAATACCTCAGCAGAGCTTGATATACATGACCAGCCCATTATCCTAGAGGCAGACAAACAGACCTGATTAACTAGACCCAAAGCAGGTCTGGAGCAGGCTTTATAGATCCTTCAGAACCATGAGACAGTGTCTGCTCGCAGAACTGTACAATGCAGGTACAAATACCAAGAAGAGGAAGGAAAGTATGGTGTGCACAGCCTAAAAAAGCCCTGGCTTGCCTAACGTCAGGTGAGTACGAAGGGAGGGAGAAGGAGCTGGTGGGGAGCTCACCCTTCAAGCCTTTGTGTTCACCAGCACTGCATCCAAAGCAAGGACTGCCAAGTAGCTCAAAGCCAACTGCTTTGGGCCAGACTTCCACCATAAAGTCCTTTTCAACACATCACACTATCTAGCATTGCACAGGTTCTGGATGAACAAACCTCATCAGTCCACAATGAAGATCCTGGGGAAATGTTCTTCCCAGAAATGTCAACAAGTTTGGATGAAAACTCCTATGTGTTTTCAATCTCTTACCCGTTTTAAAGAAAGCCTATGGAAAGGCAAGGCAGCAAAGGTTCACACTTGCATTTGGGTGCCTTTCATGTCAAAGGTTGAGCTAAAGGCTGCATTTTGTTCTTGGGTTTGTACAGAACTAACTGGGACTGACACTTGCCCCAAGACTCCTGAGTGAACCCGGGCACATAAATAATACAATATGGCTACCAAGAACAGATGTGTCACTTGAGAGAAGTGCAGGAGCACAGTTTCTTTGGAAAACAAACCAACCAAACAAAATGAAACTGAACAATGAGATTCTTCCAAGATAAATCATTTATTTCTTACTAATTTTCTTGATGGAAGAGGTGCAATTTACCTGGTGCCAGGCTATCGCACTCTACCAACACCTCACTGGCCTGGGTTTTCAGTGGTGGCACGATGATCGTTCGGGGGTTCCCACTGCAGTGAGTCTCTGGAACCCCTTTGGTGTCGTAGCTGTTCCCATTATTCTGCCCTGTGCGATGTTGCACGGCATAAGGGCTGTTGTTGCTGGAGGAATCAGAGTAGGGGGAGTCATGCACAGTGACACAGCTGATGACATTCTTCCTTTGCTTGGACAAGGTGCTGCAACACAAGCAGATAAAGGGAAAGAGTGAATGGGCAATGATCGACTTGACACCATTAGAAGGCTCTGCCTGTGGCAGACAGGCTCTGTAAGGGTAAAGCACTGCCTTCAGTCCTCTGCCAGACAGAGGCTGCTTAAGCCAAATCCTGGGCTTCAAAACTCCCTTGTTACTAATCCAGGAAAGCCTTCATGGAGGTCAAGGAGTAAGTAAGACATTGTGGATAGATCTTGTATTCACAATGCTTAGAATAGCACTCAATCAGACTGCCAGATTTATTTTCAGACTGCTTTTTATGTATGTGTGCAGTAGAAGCCCAGCGGTTATACTATGCTTTGTTGCAAGTCTCGCCACCCACACAAAAATGTGGTGGTTTCTCCCAGCCTTTCAGCAATGATTTAATAATAGATGCTATGACTTTTCATGCTTAAATTCCATGAATCTACAAAACACACACTGTTCTATTTACTAATATGGTACAATGGACATATATTCTCAACAAGCATTTGAAAATGAGGAAAAAATGAGAAAGAAATGAACAAAGTATGCAATGCTTTTGATTTTCTTCCCTTTCTCTGAACAGGCTCTGGGTCTCTTGACTCTAGTGTAGATTATCAAGGTCCTGCTACAACTAATCTATCAATGACATCAAAAAAGTGATTAAAAAGGCATATCAACACTTCCAAGATTAGTGCTGGAGGTTCATTAGACTAGACTGCATGAGTACGATTGGGATTTGCTCTGCTATTTTGTCTAATTATTCCTCATGGTTTCTCCTTCCTGTTATGAGCCTGTTTAGGGGGAAAAAGGGAGAGTGAGAAAGAGGAAGGGGGATGGTAAAGATTTGCTTAAATGGCTCACATCCTTGACAGTGCACAGACCTTGACTACAGAGAATAGTTGTTATGTTTCACTGATTGCATTATGTTGTTATGGCAACTGAAGTTTTTAAAATGATGAAAAGAAATGGATAGCACATAAAAAGCTAAGTAATTAGGTTTAATGGTGGAAACAGCCTCAACAGGAACAGAAATGCCATGGACAAAAAGGAATTTTAACTTCATGAGTGTGCACATTAAACAGAGAGAGAACTCTTTCCCATGGAGCGTCCTCTCCATTCTCTCAGTCTGGCTAGTCCAGTCCAGGAAGCAGCTGATTAATCTGGTCTCAGTTTCTGATGGAGCTGTTTGTTCCCTGGTCTCAGCATTGCTTCTTGCCCAAAGGAAGACACTTAGCAGACAGTGAAAACAGTTTCCTTCCAAGGATGTTGTTTGCCTTATTCATTTTTCACAGTCCTAAAGGAGCACTGGTGGGTTCCTTTCAACTTGCCTATCCCGAAGTCTCTCTGTCAGCATTCACAAACTGCAACTCACCACCCATATCCCAAGACTCAGGGTTGAAAATCTATTTTCTTTTCCCTTTAAAGAGCACCTTGGGTTGCTGCATTCACAAACAAGTACCCATCACACAGACTTTCCCTGGGTTATCATCATGGCATCCTGGTGTGCCCTGAGGATGACAGAAGACCACATTGTTCTACTCACAGTGAAAAACATGTCTGCCATCCTGAAAGATTGTCACTTGGAACAGGGCAGATGATAGAGAAGGAGAGGGAACTATTGCACAGCAGTTGGAAAGCAATTCTTTCCAGAGCAGGGATGGATCGACAAGGAAAACTCACAACAGCAAACCCTCATATTCTGGCCTTTTACAAGGAGCTGGAGAGTGCTGGGTTAGAAATGGAAAGAGCAGCAGTGCATCTTAGATGGACAATGACTGTGTGTGAAGAAAGATGTAGCAGTTTGGATATGCTGCTATGAAAGAAGAATATTAAGCCAATAAAAATGACTAATATTGCATCAATATTTCCTGCTCCATCAGTAGAAAGGCCTGTAATCACACATTTATGAGTATCCACGCTGCTTGCCCTTTGCAGCTACCCTTGGCTGCCAGTTGGGAAGAGAGATATATTCTTTATCTCTGACAGTTATTACATTTTATAAAGAAAAATCAAGTCACTAAAGAGTTTTCTGACAACTGATAAGGTCTAACTGCTCTTTTACAGTCCCTTCCTGATCTAAGTGGCTGAGATGCCAAACTGGAAATACTTGCTCTCAGCTGACAATTGCCATGAGAAGGTTGAGCTGTAAAACTTGAAGGGTAATTTTCTGTGTAATCTGTGCTATTTATTGTTTTAGTATGGGCATATTTTTCACCAGTTTGATTGAGGGCTTGTCAAAGCAGGGACCATGGGAAGTTTTCTCCTTCAAAGTGTTAAAGCTTGTTGGTTACAATAAAAAATTCAAGTATAACTGTTTGGTTAAATAAGTAAGTGACCCGAAACCCAAACCTTTCCAGAGAAAGGGACCATATCGGGGTATTAAATCATTTCATGGATGGGAATCTGAAAAGGATCAGAGCTATGGTCCTGCCAGGCCTTATGCAAGTGCTCAGCACTGCTAATATGTGTCATCTCCCAAAGTCAACTGGACTATTCCTGTAACAGAGCTAAAGCCCATGGGTAAATATTTGCAGGCTTAGAGCCCAAGTGATCAGCCTTTCTATTCAGCAGGCTGCATCAGTTCAAGCACATGAGGAGTCACACTGACAGCAGCTGGATTTCTGTCTCTAGGAAAGGTAACAACTTTGGTTAATGTTACAGCAGGCAGAGAAGTCAGTTTGGACTAATCATAGGTGCCCAGAGCTCAGCACCTCCTGTACCAGAGCCTGCCCCAGAGATTAAGGGTGGGAATTCAAAAACATCGAAGGCCCAACTCATGCTGAAAATCAGGTGATTCACAGTGATACCATTTGGGTTTTGCCTTTTTTTCTTTTCTATCTATGTTCTCTGTATTCTTCCCACATACATTTGTAACTCCAACTCTGTTGTATTAGTAGCTAGTTTTCCCAGTACTTTTCCATGGCCTTTCCCTAAGCAGAAAGACAAAACAAATTCCAGAGCTCCAAGCCCCAGGAAGTACAAGGCCCCATGCTATCCTGGTTCTTCCTGGGAACCAAGGCTGAGAACAGCTCTTCAAGATACATTCTCATGAACAAAGTGCTGAAGGGGGGGCTCCAGAGAAGGTGCTTGACCTGGGAGGGGAATTGCATCACCACTTCTCATCCTAATTAGTGCTTTTTATCAATTATGATAATTTCCTAAAACCTATAAATGTGTACTCTCCCTTGGAGGGGTGGGCTTTTGTGGAAATCTTTCCATAACAGCTCCTAAAGGCCTTCAAATAAAGATCATCTTTGTATTACCTCCTTGCTAAAATTATCTCAAGTCTCATTTCCAGGTTGGGTGAAAGGCAACAACAGGCTTAAAGATATACTTTAATCCAAAATGGAGGGTTTTGTAAATTCAGCCCAGCATAACTGCTTTCCCCTTACTCAAAGTCTTCCTGGTAGCCAGCAGATTTCCCCCTTCCAGCTCCCTCTCAGCTGCTCTTCCCACCTTGCAGTAACCCAGGAGTTATCTGTATGAGGCCCAGGCTGATGGATCTCTTTTGCAGCTCACAAACTATCAGAACTGAGAGCTTTTACCTGTTGACACAGCACTTGCCTACTCAGCAAGCTTACTGTATTCCTATAACTCAGCCACAGCTTTTGGGGATGTTTGTGCTTACACAGAAAAATGCTATTAAAAGTCTTGCCCCCTTCCTATTAAGGTCTCTCCAAGCCTGGTAATTGCTTTCCCTCCTGCATGCACAGAAGCGGCAGCAAATGTGATTTAGTAAGTTAGGCAAGTTAGTCTGTGCTCCTGGGCAGCTTGTGCACCTGCCTGCACTATGTGGGGAGGTGTATTTTAACTCTCCAGAGGAGGGAGTGGGAAAGACTGGTAAACTGGCAGCCAATCCATCTATACAGAATAAAAAGCACTGAGCCAGGTAGGCTTTTTAACCCTTACTGCCAGGGTTTGTGTCTCCCCTTTCAGAACAGCAGATAAAATAAGCACTGCTTGGTATGTTTATTATTAGTTTGAGAGTAGTATCCCATGCCCACCTGGTACTAAGGAGCTTATCCTCAGACTTGGACCCAAAACCGTTCATGTCTGTCCAATGTGTAGACACAAAGCATAACCATGCCTTTTAAGCAGAAGCAGGTCTTGGAGATGGCTGTCTATATACCACCCTCGTGAGTGCCCAGCAGAGATGGATGTGGGTCCCTATTCCCTCCAGCAAGGAGAAGTTTGATGGAGGAAAGGGAAGGAAGACAGTCTGTGCACAGGCACCTTGCAAGAAAGTGGTCATCTGAGATACTGTTAATGGAAAGGTGCTGAAGACAGATGCTGAGAACAAAAAGTGAGTGGAAATTAAGGAAAGGAAGATGCTGAACTAGGCGTTAAAACAATGCCGAATCCACCTTGATAACCAAAGACAAGGACAGAAACAACAATTCCTGTAACAATGCAACTTGAAATGATTTTTACTTACTGAAGGCCCAGCTCAAAAGCTTGGTATGTGGCAGCATTGCAGGAACAGGATCTTTTTTCCCCTGAATACCTTGAGTTACAGCAGAATCACATTAAAACCAAATGGTGTCTAGTCAGAGCAATTCATGGTTCACTCCAAGAGCTACAAACCTTTCAGTGCTGCTGATACTGTAGCAATACAGTCTTTCTGCTCTCAAGGTCACCTACCTGGCCTTCCAGTTCCGGCATAAAGGCAGCCATGGCACAACTGTACCTTTGAACTGGTGTGCATATACATCAGGGCATGTTAGCTTTACCTCACATTACAAAAACTCTGTTCTAGGTCTCTGAAAAGTTAATAGCTTGCTGCTTTGGAATAATCCACCCGTTCTAGGAAAGCATGAAGTCAGCCAACAAAAACTCACACCACAACAGCAATCAGTCTCCTCACGTTGAAATCTTATGCCATGCATAGCTCAGTGTTGAGAATGTGCCCCCTCTCTTCAGCTCAACCTCCATCCTGACCTGCTAATCTGATCTCACCTTCTTCGTGAATCTGTGATGGTAAGAAATATTTATCAAGTACTAAACTGAGGCCATTTTATTAGGCTATACAGCGTGTGTTGTTGTTATTTAAGTCATATAAACTGAATTGCTTAGCAGGTTGTAAAGGTCCTGCTGCTGAAAGTCTTCTGACAGAGCTACTGTCTATCTCTGTAATTTTAAGTATTAGCTGCATGTCAAAGTCTTCTGGAGATGGAAGGCAGCAATCTTGTAACAAGATGACTGGTTAGTCAATGTATTGCTGTGCAGTCAGTGCATTATTATGCACAGCAGAACACAGCCACAATAGGCTAGATGTCAAAAGATAATTACAAATGGTGCTTTGCCCCTCACACATGCACATCAGCAAGTTGACAAAACCACCTGGTTTGTGTCTATCAGCAATTTCTGTGTGTAAGTCTTCAGAAGTGGGCTCCAACACTGCACTATGATCTGAAGAAGGTGAATAAAAACTTGCACCATCTTATGCTCTGTTACAGAGGTGAGACTCACACAGAGACGACATCACAGAGTTTCCTGTCTTAAGAGGGAGAGGAAAACCCCACAACTTCACAAGGATTTTATGCTAGTGAAGATGGTCAGTGAGGCAGTTCCTCGGTATGCTGACACAACAGCAGTGCCTTGTCCAGAAATACAGTGATTACTGTCAGGATCCCGTGGAAAACCAAGCTGGAGAGATGTTACCTATGACACCACAACAGGCAGTGGGGAACTGAGGAAGCATCCCGAAAATCACCCAGGTGAAGGCCACCGTTGTATTGTTTCAAGGACAGCCATGATTTCCTTGGCTGCTGCACTCATTTCTTGGAGGGGAAGCCATCTGGACATGTCACAACAGCCACGTTCACTGCCCTTCTTTCCATTCCCTCCTCCTGCCATGCTCTGCAATGCATGGGTGCAGAAATATCCCTCACTGGATCACCAGCGCAGCCCGGTGCATCCCTCCCCAGGACCCTGTGTGCTTTCTTGCCCTGCCACAGTTCAAGGTGCCTTTGTGTCTCTATATTCCATGTCTCAGTTCTTGTTTTCCCTCCACTACTAAGCTTCAGAAATATTTAATCAAGGGAGGATATACGTTTAAACCAGTGCAGCAGATGAAACTGCATGCTGGGAAGGCTACTCACTGAGTGTGTGCTCTGACCACTGTGACTGCACTTGCACTATCAGTCAGCTGCTCTGTCCACTAGACTTTCTTGCAAGAGCAAGTGGAGAAACTGAAGAGGAGTCAATTTTTAAAAATAAATATCAATCTACTTTCTATCTTGCTCTCTTCACAGTGCTTGACAAGTAATGTTTAGACCTAATATCTTCCATTCAGAATGAATAACATTAGGAGCTATTATCTTACAGCATGGCACTGAAAGTCTCTTTGCCCTATGAAATCTCTCTGTAAAGTAGTCTGAGTTGAGTGTACAAGCTCATTAAACAAACAGCGCGACAAAACTCTTTCCTCTTCTTATAATGCTCTTTATAAGCCATTTTCCCCCTGCTGTTCTATAGGAAAAAATATCACATGCAAAACTTTGTGAGCAGCAGAGACCAGGTGAATACAATTCCATTTGGTAAAAATGTTCCCTTTTTATTTTGACCATTTCAATTTAATTTTCCTATTATTTTTTTACATTTTGAAGGAACAAAACTCTCCATTAAACCAGAAATGAGAAGTCTTCTATTTAATTAGTTAATTCCCTGGCATTTTATTCCCCTAAACAAAGGTCAAAACTTTTTGCAGTTTTGAAGCTCTCCCAGAATGACTTTTTGAAGTCATTCCTCACTGTGTTGAGGGTATTACTAGAAAAAACTCAATGTAACCAGCAAAAATGCCTTGTTTTTGATGAACTGACTTTTCTAATCAGGAACTTGTCCCCTGAAAATCTCTGGCCATCTCTCTGAGGACGGACACTGCTCAACTGTAGCTGAGATTCCTCTTTGGGGCTGGGGCCCAGTAGATGGCCTCCTTTGACAAGGCTCCATTGAGCAGGTCCTCCAGAGCTCATCTCGCACCACCTCCCTGGCACCTCTATCCTACAGGAGCCCAACATTTTCAGATGACTATTGATTTTATAAAGATAACATCAAGCTACACTCAACAACAATGCAGAATGAGTGACGAGCTGCCCTGCCTTCCTGATCAGCTGGTATTTCATAAACACATAACACTTCCTGCCCCTCAGTAGGAAAAGGAAAATCTTACCCACATCACAATTTTTCAGATTTTTCTTTCACCAATAAAAAATGTGCATTCCCTGTATGAGAAAAGTTCTCTCGGCTGCTGTGGTATTACAGAAAGGCTTCTCTGTGTGAGTAAACCCAAGCTCTAGGGCTCCTTTACTCCATCAGCATATCATATTTTAGCAACATTACCAGCACTTCTTAAACTGAGATTGACAAACTCTTACATCATCAAAGGATCTACTACTTCTCACAACCAATATCTCTTCACTTAGGAATAAATAAAATAAACATATTTTTTCTCATGAGTCAAAGGGTAATTTCTAGCCCTGTAGGAAGTAAAAGCAGGAACTGCTGTAGCAAATTCAGGAGCTGATTCAATGACAGTAAAGATAATGCAAAGTTACCACTGATACCAGTGAGATGTGATCAGGCAATTATGCCATATGATTTCTATATTCTAACCTAGAAAAAGCTAACATTTCTAGGATGTGAAAAATAGCACATTTCAAGTGATTCCTTACTTTTCACCCCCACACCACAGCTATTGCCCAATATAGTAATATTTGCATATATGAGCCAGACAATGCATTCTTTGCATGGTTTCATTTTCAACTCAGATCCTGAATCTTTGGGCCCTGATTACATTAAGCACATAGTTCACTGTCATTCCCATTTTTCTTGGAGCCAAAAAAAATAGACAAGTAAGAAAACTTGGACGCATTTTCCTGAATGAGACAAACTTTCAATGAGAAAGACTTCAGCTTCAGCAGGGACCAAGTTCATTCACATTAAATGCTGATACAGCTTCCTTGACTGGAAGGTACACTCCAGCTGACAATCTGGTCTTACATCTACCCATGTGAAAAAGTACTGAGCAAATTGATTTTGCTCTCCTGGTGACTTTAACCAAAAAACTCTCATTCTGGCCATGCTGTTTTCCACCTGTGTCTCTACCTCTAATTCTCCATTTGCTCTGGTTACGTCTGCACAGGCCTTTCTGGAATGCTGCCACCCTGGCACTCTATAGATATGCCATATGGATACAAAAAGTAGCCAGGGATCTGATCCCAGGCAGGAATGTGTCCGGAATATGCTTTAGTCAAAGCCAGTTTTTTTATGTAAGTCTGGCTCCCAGGAAAACTTTCCAAGCCCTTCAGCAGACCCTAATCTTTTAAAACCTCAAACTCCCAACTCCATTTCCAGACATGTTCCTGAACTTCGTTCTGTCTGTCTTTCTGGAGAGGTGCTGAATAAAAAAACTGGTCAAGTGGCAGCAAAGTTGAAGCAGAGGAGACAGCCATTGGCTGAAGTGGCTGCAGTATCCCAGCTCTTTCCTCCACCCCTCTCTGGACCTGAGAATGACACCCAGATGGTAAGTTTAATGATTTGCATATCATGTCCAGAAGCCTGGAATCAGCACTATGGGTAAACATGCTTTAAAAGAGCTCCCATGACTCTAGAGTTTTCAGCATCAATCTTGTCTTGCCCTTCCTTTCCTAGAAGGGCCCTGGAAGTAGGGGCTCCTTATTTATATAGTCCCCCTGACTTTCACACTGCTCTTCATGCAAACCTTTCTGGAAACACACTTTCTTCCTCTACCTAAGCAAGGAATGCTGCAGCAATTTAAATTTTTTTTTTATTTTTAAAGTGAAATATGTTACACTGTCCTGTGAACCACTGCATTCATGGCAAGGCTGACTGTGAGAGGTACTGAGCTCTTGTTGCCCAGTGGGCTTCACTAGCACAGAAAGAGGAATGAGAAGCAGTGGTGGCTGTGGGGAAGCATGTTGAAATTCCAGCTTGGACGCCTGAATCATATGGCTTTTCTTTACAAATTTTTAGCTCCTGGAGGCCAAATGTGTCTCATCTGTTCTGTGCATATTTGCAGGCTTCACTTATCACCACACTGCAAAGAAGCAAATACAGAGAGGAATCTCTGGTGATTAAAGGAAAATCAGTCACAGAGTGTGTTCTAAATAAGTAAAAAAATAATCCATTCTCAACAACACTGGAAGGATAAGGTTAAAAGTTTCCTTTCTTGGTTACCAATATAGAGATGGTATAATTATTCAGCTGTTCGCAAAGCTACTTCTCTACATCTTATAAAGCAGAGTGATGTCTTGTGACTGGCATCAGATGGGAAACCCAGAGCACTTTCATGTGATGAAAGGTGCTGAAAGGACAGTCCTAGATAATTAAGTCCTTTCTCATCCACAAGGGATGACCAGCAATGCCAGCAATCATGGGCCACGCTGTTCACTCAGATGAGGTAATTCTCTGAGGAACAAACTCAGCCACCACTTTCTAGCCTCATCTATGCCTCTCTGCAGAGTCAGACAAAAAGCAGTTTCTGCCATTTTTACTATAGTTCAAGGATATTTTGGCAACATAATCAAGATTGAGCAACTCTCTTGCAATATATTTATCATTATTGAATATTTATGACAGAACCACTGTTTTGGAGAGCTTTTTAAAGAAAATATGGAATAAACATATGGAAGATGTAATTTAATGCTCTTTACAGATGCACGAATCACTTAGAAAGAGAAAAGGCAAATTCAAGGTCCCTTCCTTCCAAGCCCTTCTTTTTGTCTTTGTTTTAAACAGATGTGTCACTTACAGAGGCTCATCACCACAGGCTATCCAAAGTCTTCTTTCCACAAAAAGGAGATAGAGAAAACTGGTCTTTCCTCTTTACATATGACTATGGTATGGAGAGAGTACGGCACTTCTCCAAGGTCACACAGCAAATGTACAGCACAGAAAAGAGTATCACCTGAATCTGTAGAGTGGTCAGCTAGTAATTTTCCTCACAAATCAAGGACAACCTGGCTGATGAGATGCAAACAGAGCTCCTGGAACCCTATGGCAACTCCAGCACTTCTGTCCTTGTCTCTCCTTCTCCTGCACAAGGGAAGAATAGCAGAGAAGAGCTGCTCACCTGATGGGTGCATGCTTCTGCTCTTCCTCTTCATCTGTGTCGCTGCTGATGGTGATGACGCTGACGGCGGGGCTGGGGGTGTCGGGGATGACAATCGTCTGCCGCTGCCGCTCCCGCGTGCTGCTTGTGGCCACATCGCCCCAGCTGCACGTGACCGAGGTGCTGCAGGCAGGGCTGTTGTGCACCATAGCACAGCGGGGAGGGGTGTTCTCCTTCACTCGTTTCGACCGCTGTGGTGAGCTGATGGACTGAGAGGATGAAACTTCATAGGTGGATGCATTGCTGGAAATGGGAAAAAGTCTTAGTTGGTTAAAACTCTGCGTGCTTAAGTTGCCTGTTGCCATGGTTTGTGAGTCCTGGTCTCTGATTCAGTAGCACTGATTTACAGAGTCTAGGAAAACTGCAAAATTGGCACAGTCGTTTCTTCAAAGAAGACAGTGCCTTGCATGACTTATTCATATAATTGGCTGGAAAGCAGTTTCTTTTAATAAAAAATTTAAATTTACTTTCCCTGGAAATTTCCAGATGAGAACTGCTGCCTCTCAGGAGTTTTCACTGGAAGGGTAAAGGCCAGCCACAAAGCCCATACATACAGAACAAAGGCAGGCACAGCATGATTGACACAGGAGGAAGAACTACCCAAATGAAAATCCCTTCCTCCTGTATACTGCATGGATGCATAATGACCAGAATTTTTTAGCAAGAAAAAACTAGAGGTAAAATTAGAATCTGTTGAGGAAAACAACAATCACTTATCAGGAAAGTGCTGATTTTTTTAAGCAGAAATTAACTGCTTTTTAAGAGTCTTTTTCAATGAACATTTCCTGCTCAGTACTTTATCCTCTAGACAGTGGTGTTGCATGGATGAGAGCAGGCAGATGGGAGGACATATATTCAGTTTCATTCTTTGTGAAGCAGCATATATAAATCAGAAAAAAATAAACAATATATTTATTACACAGTAGAGAAACATTCCCAGTCTTCCTACTTCAGCTTCCCTGCCTGACCAGTCAGAAAAGGCTCACTTGGATTAGGGATCCAAACACAAAACTACCAGCCAAACAGTGCAGTGTGGGTCTGAAGATGGGATTATTTACCAAAGCACATTGACTAAGGCCCATTTCACTCACTTCCCACACTTCCTTTCTTGGTCTTTTCTTTTTGCTATTGCAGAACATCTGGAGATTCAAAAAGGAAGAAAACCCCAAAGTTCTGGTTTTGTTCTACTGTGGGGCCTGGGCTGCATGCTCAACCTGGCCCAAAACCTAACAAAAGGAATAGGTGGCATCCATCAAAAGGAAGTCACCCTGGCAGTATATCACACTACACCAACTTACACAGGCTCTTTTGCGGCACAGTAGCATTCAAAATGCTTTTTGAATACCAATGAACAGCTTGGAGTACCCTCCTCTTCAAAGGAGCATGGTTCCTCATTTGGCACAAAAAGAGTCACAGTCAATGAAGCTGTAGAAACCCTTTGCTCTGAGAGTGCCCCATTCCTCCTGGACACAGCAACTCAGCCCTAGAAGTGTCGGGAGAGGGTAGGTGGTGCACAGGCACACTGACTACAACAGGCACTCTCTTTTGCTGGCTAGCTGGGCACAGAGCTGCCTCTCTATGTTAGGAATAGACTAAGACAGCTGGAGCCCACCTGAAGTAAATCCACATTAGAGAGCAGATAAATGGGAAGGATTTAAATAGTGGCCTCTGAACTTGAGTCAAACTGATTGTGAACTCAGAGCCCCCCTGGCACCAGTCCAGTCACCCAGGAAAACCACAGGCTCAAGGGATCACCACTTGCCACTGCACAAGTGGTGATCCCTTTTGGTTCTCTCCCCTGCACTGTTTTGTGTTTTTCCTTTTAAAAAAGAAGTGTGATAGTTGCACAGCCCAGAGGACCTTCTGCAGAGGAGCCTTGTCCTCTAAACAAGGTTACAGTGCTGTGACAGGTACTGCAACCATTCTACCATCTGAGCTGTGCAAGAAACCCTAGACTCCTCCTTCCAGAGCCAAATGTTTCTACAGAGAGATGTAAAATTCTAAGGACTGCCCTGTATAAGATATCCTTATAAAATGCTCCCTGTTTTATGCTGCCATAATTATAGTAAGGCCAGAGGTGTAATAATGGGTATCTTTTGCTGGTGTGGACTGTTAAAGACAGGGGCAAACAATCTATGTTAGGAGCTGGAGAGCTCAGGTGGCCTAAAGCCACCCCCAGTCCTCCACTCCCCGTGGCAATAAAGCTCAGAAGACTGTCATCACCCCACTACTTTTGAAAGGGCAGATCTTATGTGCACACATCAGGTGCATGTTCCTGAAGATGCAGCCCACTCTGGAACAGATGCTGCACCTCAGGAGTGCTTCTTCCACATGATGTGGGAAGAAAAGGTGTGGCAACTGTGCCATGCTGACCTGCAAACATGGTCACATTTTTAAATCATCGTGACTACAAGGCCCCAGGTAATTGCAGCAGCATAGAAAGGTGAATGAACAGGGCCTGAGCCTCCCATTCTGCATCTTCTTCAGCCACTAACTCCCACACAAAATGATGCTCACTGGCTATAGAACACCCCTGACTACCGAAGAGGTGAGGCGGCAAAGAGCGCTATCACAACATGTGTGATCTGATCCCTCACGGGCTGTGGAACAAAACCTGCTTCTCCCCACAGGTGTCAGCGAGCACCACTCTTGGCAGGACTGCTGCTGCAGCCGGAAGCTGGCAGGCTGGGCCGTCCTGGCACTCACCGTGGAGCTGCCTGGTGCTGCTTGCTCTTCCTGGCAGAGGTGGTGGCTGGCGGCTGGCGCATGACGTGAGCGACGCCCACGTTGACCGGCTGGGCGGCGGGCAGGGCCACATGGCTGGCCAGCAGCGTGGTCTGCTGCATGATGGGGTTGTAGTGGCTGCTGTGGGCGTGCGTGTTCCTGCACAGAGAATGAAACTCAGCAGGCCTCCCACCACCCTTCAGTGGAGGTGCCCTCTCCTCCAGGGCCTGTTGGGTTCCCAGCCTTCCCAGGATAGAGCATTTCCCCAAGAGAACAGACTGAATGAGTACTGTGAGCACATCATTCCACTCTGAAGGTGTGGAGCAGAGAAATCTCCTACAGCTCCCAGACAGTGGGGCTGCACATCCTTTTTCCCCTTAGCCCTGTAGCCTTGCAAGACCCCAGCCCTCATGCCCCCTCCAGCACCTGCAGGTACTCCAGGGTGCCTCCAAGCACCTCCAGTTTACCTCCAGTCTGCCAGTGGCTGTGTGCCTGCCATGGACTCTGGGATGACGGTCGCGTGCTGGACAGAAGTGTGAGTGGCCACCCCGGTCAGCTGCTGCCAGGCTGGAGGGAGCAGGATCTGCTGAGTGCCACTGGGCCATGCTTGCTGTCAGACAGAGGGAAAGCAATTCCTTAGCAAAAGGCATCAAGCAATGAACATGAGCAATGGTCTGCGCTTGGCTGGGGCCCCTAAAAATGATCATGGTCATATAACACAGCTCTTATCACCTCTCAGTTACAGATGACAAATGCTGTTAAGAAACCACAGTATAAGCAGGAATAGCTATCAATATAGAGAATGCAAAGGAGGGGTCAAAAAAAATCCTTGCCATACAAAGTAGTAGCTGTGTTTTAGGTTAAACTGGGAATGGACAGGACCAAAACTTGGCGGTTCAACCCAAACATCAAATTTTTTAGTGCCTTCTAATTTTGAGTCTCCAGATCAGCTGGGCACTATGGTTCCATTGTTAATTTTCCCTTTCTACAGCCAACTTACTTTCTTGAGTAATGCATAGCTATACATTGCATGCCTGTCCTCTCCATGTGTTCTCCAACTTTTTCCCCACTCTTAGAAGGGGAAAAATCTCTGCAAATCTCTGCCCCGTGAGTTGAGCCATCATTCTGCTGTGCAATCACCCCTCCAGCTGTGCTGCCACAGGCATGACTCAGGTTGTCCTGCTCCAGTGATTCCACACACAAGTCAGATGATTTTTTCAGTGTTCCAAGGTTTTTGGACTTGGGAAACTTTCTTATCTATGTGCTGCCCAAATGCGGCTCTTTTTGCTGCCAGGCTGAGAAAGTCAGGATTAGCAGCTAGAGCTCTCCTTAGTCCCAGCCTGCACTACTGTACTGGACCTGTGTTGTGTTATCTCACTGCTCTAAGGAGGCTAAATCTGAAGGGAGGCTTCTTCCAGGCATTCATTTATCCTTTTCCCCACCCTCACAACTATTGCATTAACTGTCCCTATGATTCCCTCCTATCCCCTAGTGACATGAACACCAAAACAATCCACCCTGCAAAAAACCATCTTTTCCCAGTTCTACTCCTAAGTTTGACCATCTTGTAACTTTTTGTGGTGCTGAGTTACATGAAAAGGCTGCTATAGTGAGGCCTCTCAGCGACATCTACAAAGGGTAGGGAGTCTCAAGGCTCCTGAGAACCCTTCATCTAGGGAGCCACAACCATGGACTGGTGATTCTTGGGGCAGGTAAAAGGATGAGGCAAAGACACAAAAAGATCAGGGAGGGAAAAAAGCCTTATTCTTTTCTTTTTTGCTTTGCTTTGCTTTAAAAGAGGAGACTGAACTACTGTTGCAGTCAGTCCCAGGGGACTACCTGGATTTACTCGCAGACAAAACTTCTTCCTCTCTTTTCAGGAAGGGAATGGAACAGATCTAAGCTTCTTGTCCAACTGCAGTGCATAAATTTAGATGCAGTGTCGGGGCCTAGGCACAAATTCCTCACTTATTAGGTAAGGACTACTGAATCATTTAATCTGCAGATAAGAAGACTTGTCTAGGCTGATCCACCAGCACAGTACACTGTGCTTACACATGGAAGGCTTGTGCTGGCAGCTGCAGCCTGTTCCCAGTTAGTGCATTACTATGAAATTTTGCTGAGGTGGTGGAGCAATGCTCTGGCCCTTGTCCTCAGGAGCTGGTGGGTCCCCTGGAGTGACCAAGCTCATACTCTGGATATAGAGCAGGAACAACTAATGGAATAGTGTTTTGAAAGCCAGTGGTAGGACCTCTGTAGAAAGTGTTGTTGGGAAGGAGTTAAAAGGAGAGAAAATCAAAATACAAGTATTGTGTTATTCAAGGGCAGGGGACAGTTCTGGGTCACACTATGGAAGCCTGCTGGAAAACTACAGCTTTGCCTCTTTTGAGATCTGAAGCCGCAGTGAACTATTAGTAAAGGCAGGATCAGTCTCCTTTTACTGGTCTCTGTACATCCAATATGTGGGCCACACTTGCTTGAGAGGATAAAAAGAGACCAAGAGGAGTTACAAACAAGTTACTTTAGCCACTGACCCTGCATCTTGCAGGCTGCTTGCTCTGCCTTGCACTGCCTAGCTCCATGCCACAGGCTGCAGACACGCAGCTGCCAGACATGATGCTCAAGCTCTGTCAGTGTCCTTGCCCTGGATCTCTCTGTCCCTCATCCGGGACAGCTGGTCTTGTACAAAATGCACAGGGAGAACTGGATGTCAGCTGCACTGGGATGCAGTCAGGCTTTACCAGCCACAGGCATCCTGAGGAGTACAAACAAGAAACCTGTGCCATGTGCTGGACAGGGGAGAAAGCCTGACGGCACTACACAGTTCTGGGAGCACAAGGAACAGCAGCATGCCTCATCAGTGGGACAAATAAAGCAGAGGACAGACAGAAGTGGGCTCTGGAGGCACTGCACTCTCTGCCAGGGCCAGTCCCTCTCTCAGTTGCAGCAGTCAGGCAACTGAAGAGCATTAGATAAGCAGCTGTGCATGAGAGGAACAGCTCTCTGCTGGAGAGAGACACGCAGCCACCGAGATCAGATGTGACTACAATGCATCACAAAGAAGCTGTGTTTTTCCATTCAGGAAACTGGAATTGGGTGCAGATTTGTTTATCAGACCAGCTGCTCAGCCCAAACCGAGCGAGGCCCATGGACACCAGATGCCACCAGCATCAATCAGAGCACCCTGCCATCAGAGACAGCTCACATTTCTCTTTGCATGAGACAAACACGCACAGCAACAGGCACATCACCTCCCTTTTATTACATCAAAAATTAAAAACCTATGCAAGTGAGGAGTGTTTCTCAGAAACAGCCAGAATTCTCTTTTGGAAGTGACAGTGAATGAAATGTCAGTAGAAAGTATGAAAAGGAGAGCCCATGAAATGGGTGTTCACGTGGTAGAGGCAGCAAAGAAACTGGTAACCTGTGGGCAGGAGGGTGCTCAGGAGGAGCTTTACTACCAAATATTCCTCACTTGAATAGAGCCAAACAGGGCCACCACAAGGAGAAGGAGCAGGAGGTACTGAGATCTTTCAGGATCCTGCTGTCTTTGAGATATTTCAGATCCAACCCTCACCCTTGAAGCTCCAAAGGACAGCACACCACAGGAGGCCTGGCAGAATGGTGGGGGCACGTAAAGCTCTGTGACTTCCTTTGCTCACTGCTTTGGCTGATTTCTTGCACAAGCAAGAGGTGCCAGCCACTGAGCCTGCACAGACTGCTCCTTTGGAGGGTGGCTTTTGTTTCTCTGCCTCTTAGGCTCTCCTTTCCTACCAAACAAGTGAGGTGGCCCATGTCAGTTACACCAGACTGCAGCAGAAATCAGTTTGATGTTTCAGACAGCTCTCTGACAACAGCTCTGCTATTGGGAAGGAGCAGGGCACGCTAGCTGATGAAAATCACACAGGCTGCAAGTTGCATTTTGATCTGTCTTCACCAGGAAAGTGTAACAGGCAGCTGGCAAAGGAAGGCAAAAGCACCAACAGTCTTACTCCAGCACTGCAACTCACAGGCATAAACTCTGAAGTCTGCTGGTACCTGATTGTATATGAATGTGCTGGCATGGCAGGTCAGACAAGCCTGAGACAGAGACATGCCTTTGTAATTAGCTGGTCATCTTTTCCAGCTTGCACAAGGTAGTTTTAATTACACTAGGTGGGTTTTTTCCCCCTGTCTAGTATCAGCAGAGGTACCACAGCACCAGCTCAAAAACAGTTAAGGCAGATTCACTGAAGCCAGCACAAGGAGGAATGAGCTGCTCCTCTGGTTTGAGGAGCTGGGGTATCCCTTGAGGATGTGCATGTAATCAGTAATACCCATTCCTGTTTGTTTTTAGGAGGAGCCACGCTTTTCCTGTGAGAACATTTCAGACAATTGTGCCAATAAGAACTACTGACAAGGAGAGCTCCTTGAGTGTGAGGCTCCTTGAGTGTGGGCCTCCTACATCTCTCTCATACCTCAAGAGCAGAGGTGCTCATAAAACAGAATGGTGAAAATTTAAAGCATGAAAGGTATTTATCAGCATCATGCAATTCACCAGTGCAACTCCCGGCTGCAAACTACCCCCAAGATTTTGAGTTCAGGAGAATGCAGGAGCCATTCCTTCTCAGCAGCAGCCTGATACTGCCTTCCCTGAGGCTTTCTCACTGATTTTAGTAGAAAAGAAGAAAGGAAAAGGGTTTTTCCAGTGGCTTTTGCAACTCTGATAGTCTTTGAGCTGAAAAATGAGTTGGGGGAGATCTTGACATTTCAGGGAAAGCTGCACCCCATATACAATTGCCCAAGTCTCAAGCTGCACCACAGAAGGCCCTCAGAGAAAGCTTCTCTCCTCATCCTCCAAGAGCTAAACTACAAAGTAAATAGCTGCTGAGCTTGGTGCCTTTAGAATTCCTTACCTGTGCGAGGAGTCCTGGCTGGATCTGAAGAGGCTGGGCCCCAGGAGCCTGAGTGACAATGGGAACGGCGTTCTCCATCCGAACTGAGTACCCAGCGTGCTTCGAAGGGGAGGCCTGTAACCCTGTTCCACCAGCACAGAAGGTACAGCATAAGCCACCAGCAACGTTGCCAGGAACAGGGGCTAGCTCTCAGAGGAGCCTAGAGGCTCATGTCCACTTAAATTGCAGTCTCTCTGAATAATCAGCTATCAGAGTGCCACATGTTCTACCCTGGTCCAAAGACGTCCATCAAACATTCACGAACGTGATATGTGTATAAGGCTGCAGAAAAGATATTTCCAAAGGCACTAAGGGATTGGCTGAGTTTGTATTTTTAGGGTACCTCAAGTGCCTGGGAAATATTGCAATACAATGTGCACAGGCAGAAAAGGAAAAGAGGGGAGTGAATAGCTTCTCTTCCCCATATTCTCTGGTTTAAATCTTTGTCAGCCAAAACCCATTGCTCTATGAGAATGCTCTCTTTACACCAAAGTGGCATGGGAATCCAGAACTCCATCCTCCCTCAGCCATGATGGGGACAGGTGATTTTGCCTAGCACAGTTTCTTGGAATTCATATTTAAAAGGCCCTAGCACACCCGAAACTCCAATCACTACTGGCTGAGCCCCACATTAGCCTAACTGAGCTGGAGGAAGCTTCCCTTTCCAGCACCTCATTGCATGGCACAGCCTGTGCTGCCTCCTCTACTTTGGAGCCTTCTCAAGGCAGGAAGCTGAGGATGGTCGCTTGCATGCTCCACTTCTGAAGTCAAACCCTTGAGATGCATTTTAACTATGCAGAAGAGGTCTAGCTAAACTTCTTTAGTTCACAAGAGCTTTGATAATCTTGCAGAACATTTAACAAGTGCCTGGAGACTAATACACAGACAGGCTTGTAGAAATGAAGAGCAGAAGTTGCACCAGATAAACTGAGGTCTATTTAGACCACCTCCTACAGATTCTGGGCTAGTTTTCCCAAATTGCTACAGCATGTAAACACTAGTATACACAGGCAGAGCTGTTTACAGTAGGGCTGAAAGTAAGGGATTTGTCCTCATAAGTAGTCATGAGCATCTGTTATGGGGGAGAACCCTCATCTCCACCAGCACCATGCTCCCTGCTGCATTTACCCTCCCAAGTTCCCCCTTTAGCAATCGAGTCACTGAGAAGTGACAGTATGACCCATAACATATGTACTAATTAACTGGTGGAAAGCTTTCAAGTTTACCAAAGTATGGCTGAAGAGCCTTAAACTTCGTTCAGGGCAAAGAATGACAAGTACCACATATTCTCCTCCAGCCCCTTGTCAGTATCAGCTGCCTCCAGCTCAGGATGTTAGAGGTGCCTTCAAGATCCTCTGCCAATGCAAACACTTTCATCTGCAACAACCTCACTGCTCTGATTTACTAGGCCAGCTCTTTTTTCTGCCACATGACCTGCACTAAGGAAACTCATTTCCAACAAGAACTGCATGAAGCAGCAGGCCAAGACCTGGTGAGGCTGTCACTTACCTTGGAAGCCTGGTGGGCAGACGATGAGGGCTTGCTGTAAGGGGTCTGGCCGGGCACAGATCTGCGCTGTTCCCGTCTGCAGGGGCATGCTCCGCTGGGCCACCGCAGCCATGGATGCCGCTGAGGGCTGGTAGAGTGCAGATTGGTAATTTAGTATGGAGACCTCGGGGTTGGCTAAGGAAATAGTGGCACTGGAGGAGGTGGGAGCCAGGTTGGTGGTCTAAAGGAATGACGGGAATTAAAACAAAAAACAAACAAAAAATGAAGGAGATGGGTATGCTGGAAGAAGCAAAATCCAAAAAATAATAAAGTAAAATAGTGTAAGATAAAATAAAAACCAAACCAAAACAGCAGACAAGGTGTAGAATAGGACACTTAGGAGTAAAGAGACAAGGGCAGTGCTGGGGGAGGGATCACATCTGCCTGAGGTAACCGCTGCTGTACCATGCCATGGGATCTCTGGCCACACGGCACTGCTTGTACTGCTCAGAGACACAGCACATTCCCCACAGCAGAACTGCAGCCCCATTTCTCACCCAACTGGCTCTGATTTGCAGCATGATGAAGATGGGCTCAGAAAATGTTGCTATCCACAAATCACATTGTTCACTCATCATGTACACAGCTCTAGAAGCTGCTCACATTTCTTAGGTAAAATAGACTCAGCACCTCCATGCTCTTAGAAATCTCATCCTGGGAGGGAAAATCCATTCTGGCCTTTCCTCTTAGATGCCTTGTATCTAGGATGGCACATGCCCCTTGAATTATGTTTGGAATTTGAAGTAATCAGAAGGCATAATAGGAGATAATGCTAATACTTGCAAAGTCCAAAATTCAGTTGAATTGTCTTTAAAATCTCTGTGAGCAGAAACTCCAGTAGGAGATGTTTCAAAGCGAAACAAGTCAGCCCAGAGTTCTGCAAAAATCTAGACATCTGAAGACTTTTTTTTCTTTTAAAATTTGGATTGAGTCTAACAGTTGCAGGCAACTAAACAGCTCTAAATATATATTTTTGCATGCATGCCTAAGGAGCCAGACACTACCAGACCAGGGCTCATCCTTCTCTATCCAAACATGCCAGCAACACTGCTGGAGATAGGTCAGACAACACTTTCTCATGGTGAATGTAAGAACCCAGGAGGAGGCTTTGGTCAAGGTGCAGGACAGAGCTGACTAAGCATTTTGCCCTGGTTGCCACTGGACCCATGCTGCACTGCCACAGCCACAAAGGATGTGACAACAAAATATTTCTTCTTTCTCCTCATCCCCTCTCAGTGCAGAGGCTGTGAAGTGCAATCTGCTCTTCTGTGCAACACACAGAGCAGCAACCACAGCAGCTCCTGCACTTCTAATCTTGGAAGCTGTAACTGGAAGGAGGCAGTCCCCAGATATTTTGCAAAGACAGGAAACAAAAGATAGGTAAGAGGAGTGGTATGTTGAAGAGAATTGTGAGAGGCTTAGAGCTTGCTCAAATCAAAACACCCTTCCTGGAAATATTTCTAATTCTTCTAGGAACATTGGTCATACTGGTAGTGCTCAGAACACACACCCCACTTATGAGAATTCAGAAATGACCATGGATCTCCCCAGCCAACAACTGATCTTAACATCAAGTGAAAAGCAAGGAAATGAAAGCAAGTCTGCCTTTCCTACAAGTAACTCTGGTACAAATGGTGTCTTTGCCCTGCAGCTTGGGCCTGGGGGAGCATGTAGCATGCAATTCTTTAGTCAGCATCTCAGAAACAGCCTAGAAAGGGAACTGGCGTTTGTAACTAATATCCTCTCACACCAAGCCATGACCTATCTCAGCCCGTGCCTGCTTGAATTGTTTCAAAAGGCCTTCTGTGATCACATGTATCAAGACCTGAGTCAAGAAGTCTGGTTTTCTCACGGACACAGGAGCATCCTGCACACCTACACAGACTCCTTTAGTTCCCTGGTTTCCAAACACCATTTCTGCAAGGCCACCTGCAATCTCTAGAGTGAATCCAGAGCAGCCTGCTCCCAAAAGGCTTCAAAGACAGCAGGTATTTCTTGAGCTTCAGTCTCCTACAGTGTTCTCCCTGGAAAGTTTCTTTTCACTGCTGTAATACAGTACCACAGCAAACAACTTAGCCTGCTAATTGCATAAAATTTGTTAACATAGCACACCCCAGCACTGAGGCAGGTAAAACATGATTATAAAGCCAGAGCCCATCAAACCAGCATGCAAGGTGTTCGCAGTCGGGGTACACACACATGGTCCCTGGAGTAAAAGCAATGAGAGATAAGAGTAAACATTATACCTAAACTCTTCTTTCCTGTTGATCCCTTACAGTGCTGTGTCTGTTACAGAGGGCTTAAATTCATTTTACTTCAATGCCAATTTGAAGAAGACCTGTAAGATCACAAATACTTCTGCCTGACCCAGGGAGTGAAGTACTGCTTGCTGCTTTATGGGACTAATGAGCTTTTCCCCATAGCAACTTCCCATGTAAGCAGGATTTATCACCCCAACAACAACATAAACAACAAAGGAAACATTTCACTGTCACAAAAAATGTCACAAGATTACTGCTTGCCTGAAGAAAAGAGAATGAGAAAAAGAGCAGAGGAAGGAGAGTAAAAAGGCACTATCTCTTGGCAGGCATGTTAAATGGAATGCTACTTTGCTTTTCATCTTCTAGGCCCTCCTGACATAAATGTTTCAAGAACTGGCTGCTTGTGATTGATGTCCTCACCTGGTTGTGGACTGTGTTCAGCTGGTTGTTAAAAGTCATGGTCAGGTTGGTCGATGTACTTGGGGCTACATGGGTGATGAATGGTGTCTTGCTCTGGTTCACCGTGTCGTACATATTCACCCGCCGCTTGCAAATCTCCATGTTCTGGAAGCAGGACTTGACACTGTGCAGGGAGAGGGGGACAAGGAAGGCAGAGAAAATCAACCAAGTGACTCACACGGGTTACAGTTCATCACAGTGGCCTTGCAATAGGTCTCTATGGCAGGCTTAGCACTTTCAAGGCTCTTAAAGCCCTTTGCTATTTTATACAGGTCTCTCTTAACCAATGAGAGTCAGATTAACCCTGTACTGAAGGAGGCCAAGATGAGAGCAGCTGCCCTGGGATTCCTAGGTGCTCCCATGGGTCTCCGCACTGCAGTACAAGTCACAATAGCGAGTAAATTGGTTGCTCTTTAGGGGACAGGGCAAGAAATACAAAGTGGCTATATTAAAAGACTGAAAGAGACTGAGAGCAAGAAAGAAAGATACTGTTTTTTCCTGATGCTAGAGCCTGAAAGGAAAACTCATGCTTTTTGCCTCAGTGTATCATGAAGATAGTATTACACATCTTTTGCAAGGAAGGATTTTTTGTTCTTAATCACTGAGACGCCTAAAAAAGTTATCTTTGTTGCTTTTAAGTAGCTGTTCACCAAGAGCTGAGTCCAGCTAAGCAGTTAAAACATTGCTCCTGTCTAGCTAAACATTTGTGCAGATGCTTATCTTGAAGCATGACATCTCCTCTTGCAGTCAATGGGAAAATTCATATCAAAAAGTTATTCCAAGGCAAATTCCTCAATGCGCGGAGGGAATCTAGTTCTGAGGTTATCTCACACTGAGAACTGGATCTCTGGGGGAATGATTAGCTTCTTCCTCTACACTGACTTTCCCTTAAATGTTATTGATAGAGCAATGGAAATCTTGAGAAGTATCCTATTTTGTGCCCCAATAAAGGAGATTAAATACTCTCTACATTGCTAGAGCACAGTAGGTATCTGGTAGATTAAACTGTCCATATTTCATTAATTATAATACAGAGGTTAAGAGATAACAACACAGTGAACCTGGGCAGCATTGTATTTTTAGTACAATCTCACTTTTTGACATCTGAAAATCAATACAGGTTTTTCACAGTTCTTCCACAATAACTGTTTTTACAGATGTGACCTCAGAGTCTGAAACACAACCTCAGAAAGTTAAAGGCATTAATTTTATTTCCATTATCCCAACATGGAAAAAGAGAAATTCCAGGCAGTGAAAATCAGCTGCATGCTGTTTTGTAATGCTCTAAGCTGTTGGAGTTAGGGCGTATATCCTCATGTCATTTTTAAGAGACAAAGTGTCCATTCAAAAGGAACAACCTTATATGACCCCTAAGGTTGATGAAGAGGACCTAGATCTTTTTGTTCCCGTTTTGTCTCTTACTCAATTGGTCACTTCTCTTTTCCTACAAGTAATATCTTGGTAACTGGATCTGGACCATTAACACCTGCAGACAAGCCAGGCTCAGGACACTGTGCACAGCTGCCAATTATGTGCATTGACTTCCAGAACTATACCTGCTAGTCACAGAACATCCAGCAAAATCAAACACTTATCAAATAAATACAGAATCACTTCTTTTCAGTCAAGTATGAATATAATTCTCCCTGCACAAAGAAGAAAGCACTGGGAAGTATAGGTTCTGTACATAGTAAATAGTGAGTGTTACCAAATGGTTTTATCTAACAAGGTGTAAGCTCTACAAATGCAATATCATGTTCTCTGCCTTTACTGTAAAAAAAGGTGGGGGGAAAAAACCAGAAGGGACAATGCAAAACAGACAGAAAGTCTGAGGAGTACTCAGCAATTTAAGAGCCAGGAAGTTAAATATGTGAAATGGGAAGCTAAGCTCACTTTGCTGTCTGCTTTTAAGAAAGCAGAACAGCCCCTCTTGTGCTGCTCGAACTTGCAGCCTCTTTGAAACATGCCATGGCAGAAATTCTTTCTAGAAGCTACAGTTTCCATATAGTCTCACTTTTTCTGCGGCCCACTTTATTTCCAAGAGAGATTATAGCTCCCTGCATCTTTCAAGGCTTTGATGCTTCTACTCTCCAAACCACAAATAATCACAGACAAAAGTTCCATCCACTTGCCATGCTGGTTACAGCTTATTGCTCTCTTTGCCAGTCACTGCTTTCAGAGTGGAGAGGCTTGAGGGGTTACACACCGGCTGGCACACATTTAGCATTCAGAGATGTGATGCTGAATTCTTTATTTGGCTAAAATTCTCACTGCTATTGGCCCCAATGATATTTTCAATCTTTCTGGGGCTTTGCATGAGCAGCCACAAGTAAGCACTTCAAAAATGACGATGTGGTTATGGAGTGTTGTGTTAGTGGAAAGATTTCTGATGGCTATGCATTAGGTCACAAATCTCTCCTGTCTTACACAATCAGTTGTTGTACAGTCAAAAGGACTGTTGCAAATTAAAAGAGTTTTGTCTATGATGTCAGTATTTTTGCTGTCATATTTTAATCATGAATTTTTTTGTATGAAACTTTACTTTCTTCCTGTTTAGCATAATCATCCCCTATCTTGTTTTCATTTATCACTTACTATCTATTTATAGGTAACAATGCTCAAAGATGGTTGTGCAGGCTAAGTCTGGGTCTACACAGATAGTGCACCCACTACCTTCTGGCAAGCAGACGCTCTTATCTTGTGATAAACGTAACAAAAAGGCAGCTACAGCTCCTTTGAAGGGGGAAAGCTATCTTAAACAAACTCAAAATACTGCAGCCATACAAAAAGGAAGGGGAGCTGACACAGTTACCTGTTGCTCTGCAGCATGAATACATACTCTGCAGCTCTTCAAGCAGCCCCCTTTAATTTTGTACTCGAGCTCCTGACAGCCTTTAAAACACTCATGCAAATGGCACCCAGTGAAGCAGAGCACTGTGCCAATAATTGTTCTGTCAAGAGGAAGGGACAGCCTGAGAAAGCACCTTGAACTGCCAAGTGCTGTAAAGCAGGATGTTTAAAGCTAAGTGTCCTGAAGGCTTTGGAAAACTCCCACTATGTGTCTACCTTCTCCACTTACACCTGAGAAGCCTGTCCTGATGTGAACTGGACATGGGCAGTGGGCTGGATGCAGATATCCTGCATTTCAGGCTACTGTGCTTTGTGGTGCAGCCTTAGGAGAAGGAGCAGTCATGCTTGAAGACATGACTTCTTCTCATCTCCATCAGGCAGTGGAGCCTGTCCCCATTCCAGGTGTCAGCTGAGGTCAGAATGTGGTATTTAAGGTGACACAGGTGGACAACAACCAAGCTAAAAATTGAATTCCTTGACCTGGGGCTTATGCCTGTAAAACAGCCTGCTGCAGAACAGCTCTTCCCTTAAAAAGCAAACAGCCCCAAATTGACTCCTGGCATGATGGGAAGGTTCTGGGAGGAAGGGTTGGCTCCCCACTGCAGATAAGGTTGATTACTCCAGTAACAATCAGGACTACATTACTTTGAAATAGACCGATACTTTCAGCACTAATTGCATAATTTCTTCTGCATTTTAATGTAAAAATATGCAATTACTGAATATTTACATAATTAATGTAGCACACACTGCAGCGTTTTAAATGCCAAGCACCTACAACACAATTCTTGCAACCTTGAGTTGGCAATCGTCTTTTTTTTTTTAAGCAGGAAAAGAGAAAATCTTAGGGATTAAACATCCGAACAAAGCCTCTCAGATACACTTGGTCTCCACCACAATCAGCTCTCCCCTTCACTCCTCAATTCAAAACCCAAGGGGAACAAAAGCCACATACTGTGTGCTGTGAGGGAAGTCGAGCAAGTGCGTCATGGTGACAAAAGGATGGCTCAGAGTTTCAATGGGTGTTATCCTCTTATCCGCGTCTATCGTCAACATCTTCTTTAACAGATCTATGAACTCCCGTCGGTCTGCCTTTTCCACCAACATATCGCTTCCTTCCAAATCCGTTGTCATGTTTACCTAAAGGGGAAGGGACACGAGTGAGTGCCAGAGGGGAAGAGCAGATGGTCAGGTCTCCAGCAAACTGTGTTTACTCCTTGCTGGAGCACATGCCCTGCAAGCCTCCCTGTCTAAAGGAGTAGCTGCTGAAAAGCCACGCCAGACTCAGTGGTGGCCACTCATCTGGCTTGTGCATGTTGCATCTCCAGACAGACTGTTAAGCGCTCGGCTCGCCTGGGTCAGTGGCTAATGAAACATTTAGTCACCCTCCACTGAAGATGAACAGCTTCCATGTGGTAGCAGGCAAGCTCTGATAATCATAGTATTTATCATACACTGCGCCATCAGACACTTATCTATGTGTCCTATGAGCAAAAGACATATAAAATACATGGAAATTGTCAGTAGGTTTATGAGAAACATCCCATTCATGTATCAGGTGCCAGGGAAAAAAAAAGGCTTGTTACATTATTTCATGAATTATCCAGTCTCCTCTCATTCCACTCCTCCATTCCTGCATGTTGACATGTTTTACTTGCTACAATGTCTACACCTCGCTACCACAAACTCCAGTTTGGTACTAGTGTTGGGCCAGTCTTGCACACTGGTTTGTCAGCACAAACTCCTGTCACAGGAGTGGTTATGCTGGGATTAGCTCTCACAATGACATGGAACTGACACAGTGAATTATTATTTCCCAATCCTGCTCCAGCCAGCCACGTTTTACAGCGAGCACGCTCTTCTCTGCCCACGGTGAATATTTCCACTGTCACCCTTTAACAAATGGAAATATTAAAGCACAGAGAACCAAGTGACTTGCCAGAGGTCATTCAGAAGAGGACCAGAAAGACAAGAGAAAATGCAGGATTTCAACATTCAGAGACGTGCCCTAGCCACTGACCAAGGCTACTTTACTACAGCACACACACCCCTGTGTGTAGTCACCCCTACAAAGCAGCACATACCAGCTAATTTGATAGGCATAATCTGGTATTTTTCAGGAGCTGGTCAAAGAACAAGGGAACTTATATAATTCCCTCTTGTTAGTGTCGCTGGAAAGCATGTGAACAGTCTTGCTGGTTACTCACCAGTGCTCTTACCTGTGCCATGTCATCCAAACAGTTGAAAATATACTTTCTTGCTTCCTTTGACTTAATCCCCGTCTCTGCCTCATGATCATCTGGCGTCTGCTCAAAACAGGACACAGGCACTGACCAACACTGCCCTGCAACCAGCTGCAGATTATGTGCCACTTCCCACGTGTGCCTCAATCTGTCCTCATCAGGGACCATTGTGTCTCTCTTGCCTGACCAGACACTATTTACACGATCTCCATCACGGTTATGTGACATCTTTTAAGTCACAAGGTGATTTAGCTCTTCTATTTCACATCTGAGGGTCCTCCCAACTACGGTGGGTCTCTCACATTCACCCTGGTGTGAGGTGCAGCGTCCTATCCCAGTCAGAATCCCGCTTGCCCTCTCTCCTTCACGACAGCATGCAGCCAAACATGCTGGCACAGGACAGTCAGGGCTCACCTGCTTTACCAGAGGTTTTGACTGTAGAATTAAAATGCTTGCCTTTTTTTTCCACTGCAGTGAGTTAGCATTAGAACAAAGTCTGCCCACTACATGCCAATTCACTGACTACTTAGAGGGAGATTTCCAGGTCAACTCTGGATTTAAATTTCCTACATCTCACTGCCAAGCAGGTGTGTTATAGGCCCCAAATTTTGGGGATGGCAGTTTTACCTTGGGCAGCACCCGCCCCTATGTCTGTGCTGCACTGCAAAAAGCAGAGACTTAGGCTCTGAGGTGACCTGAATGTCTCCTCACTTCTGACCAACAACTGCAGGGCAAAAGAAACAAGGGAATGTCTTCCTACCTTCAGCCTCCACAAGGGATATGGTGAGTCTGTATCCCTATTGAAAAACCTTGTAGTCTTTGTCCCTGCACTTAACAAATACTCTGCTGGTAAGCCCTGCGTCTGTGAAATGTAGCGAATCTGTAAGAGAAGGATGAGAAGTCACTGTTCATCCTGTGAAGATCTCGGGAGGTCTTCCTTGAAGGAGTGCAGGAGGCATTTGAACCAACAGAACAGACAAAAAAAAGAAGATGTAGCACATAGAAAGACTTCATCCCAAAAAACTCAGTGCAAGGAAGATAATTGCTGTATGGAATTCCCCCCATTTATCATGTACATCACTGGAAACTCACACTTAAAGTTACAGATTACAGATACATCCTTAAAGATACATCACTGGAAACTCACTCCCACAAGGCCTAAGGATGAAAAGAGGAAAGTCCCTAAGTTTTTAAAGGTCAAAGAGAAGGACCCACATAGTGATTTCAATGGGGGGTCTCAACACTTTGCACCTTCTCCTGTCCGGGAAGTCATTTCAGCAATTTGATATTTGCTTTTTACCTTTTGCTGGTTTTCTTCCACCTGAGCACACAGCCTGTCCTAGGAGCAGTTTGAAGTTCCAAACAGGATTATGAAGTTCACCTTTGAACTAAGGTGAAATACACACTCAAACCAACCGACGCCCTCATGGTATGGAAAGTACTTGTCTCTACTGACTACATGATGTTATTTGGGTTGCATCCACAAGCATGACCTCATTGGCACCCAAACAGCAAAAAGATACTCTGTGTTTCCAGGATCTCAAACTTTTATTTATTTATTTATAAAGGAGCAAGGGTCAATGATTACACAATTAAAGACCAATGTCACACGTGCCTGAGATGACATACAAAACTTAAATTTTGGCACCTCCTGACTCCTGAATGGTTTCATTCTGCTGCAAGCTCTGCAAAACTACTAAAACCAGTCACCTACTTCAGAAAATTCTAGGGAAGAATGCAAAGTGTTTTTGAGAGAAGAAACAGAGACAGATAAAAACATTAAATAAATACAGTCATGAAAAGCAGCCGTGGTTTCAATCACTTTCAAGCACTCAGACCCTGGTTCACTGTGCATGGCTTGCTCAGCTCTGCAGCTCCTTAGGTGCATCAGAGCTCACACACCTGAGAGGCAGCAGGATACTTCCTGCAGCCCAGTGCCAGTGCTGCAGCCAGGGGCCAGGCTCAGCCCCCACCCCTTTCCTAGCTCCCTAGGAGCCCTCGTCATACTTTACCAGAGGAAGCTTTGTGCTGGGCCAGTTAAGCTGGCCCATAAAGTATGGTGATTTCTTTTTCAGCTGTGCAATTTATAGCTTTTGGGGTGCAACAGGGAAGAGAAAGAAATCTATTCCTCATGCTTGGCGTGTGATTTTCAAATGCATGTAAGCTTCTCCACTACATCTGATTTCCGTTACAGTCACTAATAACCCTGCTCTTTGCTGAAAGTTATTTCCCCTATCAAATTTTACCTTTAGAGCTCTGATTAAAAAAATACTAGTTTCAAAAGAAAAGTCAAGAAAACATTTCTTTTTGTGAAAAACTTATTTATTATCCTTCCTTTTTTTTCATTCTTAAAAAAATTTATTTCCTAAAAGAAAAAAGACCCTTTTATGCTGCATTTGCAGACAGCTAAGATCAGCCTGAAGAACACTATGGGAATGCAAAGTATTCTACAGCCCCACCTCTAGCTGCTGCTGCATTATCTGTTTTAGGACTACAAAAAGGGCATAAAAACCTATAGAGAGAAAAGAGACGACAGCTTATATTAACTGGAAACCTACATCAATGCCAGCGTTCTCCTTCTTGTCATTGCTTTTAATGTGCACTCTCATAAAAGGTGTTATGAAATGCAGCCGAGTTCGTGCCGTTTCTTCTAACAAATAAGGCTTTATACAGCACTTGCTGTTACAGCAGAGAATGGGTGCCTGCTCTGCTCAGTGAGGAGAGACATGTGCAGAGCTCTCCAGTCAATGGCAGCATCGACTCTCAATTGAGATTTCACTCAGGCGGCCTGGTCTTAAAAGCCAGTGTACCAAGCTGCACACTAATTACCTGGAATAAATACCCAGGTGCATAATGACAGTGTTGGCTTGGCAGAGCAAGAAACACAGATCCGTCATTAGCTAAAGTGAAAAAAGATAGCATCTGTTCACTCTGACAAGAGAAGGGAAAAAGATGTGTGCACTTACCAGCACCCAGGGCAATACCCACACCCACCTGATCGTACTCTGAAGCTCCTGGGTACAAGGGCCAGCCCAAGAACAGCTCTGCAATGACACATCCCAATGACCACATATCGATTGCTTCACAAAAGGGTAAACCGAGGATGATTTCAGGGGCTCTGCAAAGGAAGAGGTCAGAAACCATCAGCAATGGGAGCAGACTGCCCGGCTGGCGTAGGGCAGCTGGTGCTTATCATGACACTCACAGAGCTGCTAACAAGTGTCACTGCTCTGACAGAGCTGAAGGACACACTGGTCACTGGCACAGTGCCTGCTAACCAAACATTAGTCGGTGAATATTTATCCATACAGAAGAGTACTGTGGCCATATATAGCCAAGAGGCAGCCCTATGTTTTCCAGCATTTTTTAAAGGAGAGAACTACCATTGCTTTCATCCAGCAAGTGGGAATATGAAGGCACCCAATCCAGGTCCCCACTTGAGGCTCTCAGGCCCAGCTTGCTGTCCTGTGGAGAAATATGAGGATCCCTTGTGGTGAGGCATCCTCTGTTCACACAGCTCCGTGGGTTCACAAACAGCCAGACGTTAAATAATCATTAAAGGACTGGTATAAAAGGATTACTGACTTTTTAAACAAATGGCTGTAACAATAAAACAGAGAAATAATGTAATTAGATCTATTAGACCTAAGCCTTTTCCTCAGGAGGAAGTAGCTAAGAAGACTTCCTTTCCCAATCTGTCCCAGGTGCCTGATTAGATTTCCTTTTCCATTTCAGCCTAAACAGTGAAAATGCAGCAGCTCTCTGGCTAAGCATTTATTGCCAGCTCCAGGAGATGTCACCAAAGCACCTCTGCTCCCTTCCCTTCCAGGGGGAATCTGTCCCACTGCCTTGGGGTGGTTGTAATCCTTCTTCACTGATGCTGCAAAGGTCTGTAGGATGAGGTTAGATGAACTTGCTCAACCCCAGTGGCCAAAGTAACACAAGATTAATCCTGACCTATGTGCTCCAAATATTTGGTGTTTCAAAAACTTCTGTGTGAAAGAACCAAAAATATTTTGCAAATACTGAAAATCTTATGCACACAAACACCTTCCTTTCTTATCCCACCTCTGAGTAGATGTCCACATGCAGTTATGCAACACAGTTCCTATTTATACAAGGACCTCCTAAAGCTTCTCTCCTGTTCTTGTAACATTTCTAAAGCCCCAGCTTCTGGTTTCATGGGACGTATAGCAGGAACAATAAATTGCTTTCCCATAGTCCTCTAACTATGAAGAAAAAAGAAGCAGAAGACAGATAAAAGAAACACACAGTGCTTTAAAACTTTCATGATTTTAAATATAGCTTTGGGACTTCTTGGGCCCTCATGCATATTTTGGGAATGTCTGGGATTGGCTCTTGAACAAATCAAGTGCCACCATCCAAAGCACAAAATAGGACCCATGGTTCCCAGTTCCCCATCTGTCATCAGGATAAGATCTGACACTAGTGAGATCATACTAAGGATTACCAGTTGCAGTGGAAAATATTATGTTTTAATCACGCCATTACATAGCCATGTCAGGACAAGTATTTAGCCAAGAAACCAAGCAAAATGGTAATTTTTTTCCAAAGAAACAAAGATCCTGTAGCAAAAATTCATGCCCCATCTTCAGTCCACAAATTCTCCCAGTTTTGGGGGGACTTGTAATGACAAAAGTCCCAAACTACCTCTTCTTAAACCAGCAATACAGAACATAAACATTACAAGAAATTCTGGGATTTTAAAGTTAGAATTCTAGGTGCCATTCCCACAAAAAACAAGTCAGAAACTTAAAAAGTGGCTAGCTTTAGCCTTTCCAGCTTCATCTGTGTTTGTCATCGTCATACCCTACTGCTCTCTAGCCCACTGTGACAAACTTTTTATTCTAACAGCAATCTCTCCTCATGAAAAAGGGGTTAATTTTCATCTTCTCCTCCCTATTCTGTCATCCCTGTCATCCCTACACACTACTCGACACCTAGACAAAATGCAGAGAGAAAAAGACAGCTATGGTGACCTGAATCTCATTACTATGTAAATCCTGCATTCAAAGCCATCTGCCTCTCCCTGCCTGCCTTCCACATTGTGAATGACATGTCCCCGGTCACTAATGAGAGCTCAGCCACAAATCGCCTGAACTTCAGATCCCTCCCACTAACTCAAGTGGAGGGGTGGACTATAGGGACATTCCCAACATGATTTTGTGTGGAAAACTCCCTGTTCACAAAAAACACTTGCACTGCTGTCATATGCAGCACACACCTCCTTTCCTCTCTCCCCATACTTATGCTGCCAACAGCTTCATACCCCTGCAAGAAGGGATGACCTAGAATTTGAGGCTCCAAAATGTTTTGGGTTTTTTCTCTTTTTAATTTTTTCTCTCCTGAGTCTTTGGCTGTCCAGTGGTTTTTCATGAATGCTCCACTTTCAGGAGTGCAGTAATTAGGAAAGAATTTATTTTTCACATGCAGAAGAAGTTTTCCATCTCTGCAATTGGGAAGAAAAATGCTAATCAATGTCCATATTATTTAAACACATAATATGCAACTAAACAGAACACCACTCATTCCATGAATTCTAACAATGGTGAGAATGCCTGTGAGAAGGGACTAGATCTAGGGGCCTTATGTACACCACAGCCACCATTTGCTGTGGTTTTCTCCCAGTCTTCAAATTAAAATTGTGATTTTTCCATGGAGAGGGAGCGGCCCTAAGACAAAATAGTCTTGTTAACTTAATTAAGCAGTCATTAAGACGCCTCAAGAACAACAGGTAGTGGACACCACACAGGCTTCCAGATTTACAGCCAGCAGATACCTCCTGTTCGCTGTGTGAAAGAGGGAGCTGCAGTCACCAGGAGCAGTGCTCTGCCTGCTTGAGATGGCCAATGCCAAGCATTTTGGGGTGGGATGCTACAAGCTCTGTAATGAAATAATCTGTCCATTGATAAAATACCTTTGAACCTCTACTGTGATGGATGATGTTCTTTATGCTCAGTTATGGATGCATACATCCTTCTGCACATAGCATCTAACATGTGCAACTCCTTCTCAACATAAGCATGTCAGTTTTTAAAGACTAGGTGAGATCTTGACTTCCATCACATGTTGTGGCACAGAATTCCACAGGCAACCTTCTGCTTTCAACAGCATCTTAGCTCAGCTATTTAAAGTTTGATTTTCCTTCATCTGGTTTAAATTTGTTACCCCTCACTTCATGTTCACATATTGGTCTAGAGGTGAAGATGAAAGGGATTGAATCACCTGTCCTTTAACACAAGCTATTTTTATATTTCTGCCATGTTCTCCCATGTCTGCAGCAGCTTCTGGCTTCTCAGTGCACCATCCCATGGATATTTCAATCCACATCCACTGCCTGACCCTACAACTCCTCTTCCTGACATGACTGCTTGGAGACAGGCTGAACAGACCTAGAAAGAGTTAAACACATATTAAAGGATATTCCCCAGACTTATTGTACACTATTTGTAGAATGCTTTCGTGTTCCAGTCTTTCCTAAGCTTAATATTTTGTTTGCTTTTGGAGTGACACAAGGCATTTCAGCAGATATTTTATCTGGGAGATCTTCTGAGACACATAGTCCCTTCTCCAGAGAAGCTGTAGTTAATTTAGGACATAGAATTATGCAGAAATAGTTCATTTTTGCTCTTCCAATGTTTACCGCCTTTCAGTACTGCACTGATCTGGCACATTTTCTGTAATCTAGATCAAGTCCTTTAAATGCTCCTCACTCTTTTCTGCAGCCTAACCTAAACAAGTCTGTGATACCTGCATCCTTGAACACTTCACTACTGGTCCAGCACTTTTTACAGATAATTAATACATTAAATAACTCTGGCCCTAAAATGTGCATGCAGCTGACTCCACAACTGACCCGTTTTCCTAAAAGCACTCAGATTTAGGTCAGCAATAAAAATGGTGTAATTCTCTCTCCCAAAGGGAAAGAAAACTGTTTCCAAGCCCAGTTCTTGTGGGGGATTTCTCCAGTCTGCAGCTGCTAACACTGTGTAAAAATGGAAAATGCCCATGAAATTGTGCAAATCCAAGTATTGCAATCATAAATTGGAAGGACAACTGGAAGGCAGGAGATCCTCCTGAGCAGCACTTATCTTTAGCAGATCTCTCCGTGACTGCACAGAGAAGTATTTTCTGTACCAACAATACAGGTTTTTTCACACAGACTCACAAACCTTTTGATTGTGGTGAGGATCTTGTCTGACAGCACACAATGGAGCCATCTGGCAGATACCTCAATACATGCAAGAACATCCCCACCGCCCGCTCTTTACCTTGTGCATCTGCAACACTCTTAGCACAGTAACTCCTGCCTCCAGTACAAGACTCACAGAAGAAAAACAGAAAACTTTTCCCTCTTGTCTTTCGTCTCCCATGAGCTGCCCTCGATGTCTTCCAACAAAAGGCACTCCCCTTCTGCATGCACAGGCACAACCTGCTCTATAGTGCACACAAATCTCACCAGCACAGACCAAAAGTTTAGAAACCACTTGCCACCAGCCTGGGAAAGACTGAAAAGCCCTGATAAGAGCCTCCATCTCCAGGACAAAAGCAGCCATTCCCACTTCCCACATCTCCTGCCCCTTTCCAACCAAATTACTTGCCTGGACAGCAATGGGTGACCTGTTTCTCAGCTCAGCAGCGAGTCCAGTCAGTCCCCCATGCTTTGGAGCCCAGCTTGAGTGTGCCTGTGTACGCCAGAGAGCTGCCAGTGCCCCAGTGTCCCCTTGCTGGCAGCACCCATAGGTCCCCAGAGGCAGAAGTGCCATTTCATCATTTGCTTGCACCTCACACACGACCCCGTCCTGCTTTCAGGCCTGATGCCGGCAGAGTATTTATTTTAGCAATCCTGCTTTGTGGCAGGGTAATTTCATTGTCTGGTGTTCCTGTCAGGAAAATTAATTACCAGTCTAGCTTGCTGGCTTTTTCACCCACACATCACAGGAAATTAAAAACAAATGCCAAAAAAAATTCATTTGCACAGACTCGGATTCAGAGAGCTGGGGCCTTTCTGAATTTTAAAACTTCCCTGCAAACTGCCCTCCTCAGGGATAATTTACCACCTCTGGTACAGTCCCATGGCCAAGCGTGATAGTCTCAGCAGAGTCCTTAATACACAAGTATACACATCAGACAAAAATATAACTCAAAAACTTGATACTTGCTAGCACCTTGAGCAGAGAGTGTTCCTGTTTCCAGAGGAAGGCTGGGGGCAGCTGCAGGCAGCGCAGACAGACCTACAGTGAAGATGTCTCTGAGCTGGCACACACAGCTTCTGTCTCACTCTACCTGCTCGTCTCACCTGCTAAAGCCTGAATCCCACGAAGCAGCAGCTTTCACATCTCCACTCAGGAAGCCCTGGGCAGAGGCAGAGAGGCAGGAGTTAAGCTCCTCTGCCCAAGCAGGGATGCACTGGCCAGCCGCACACCCAGGGCTTCACCTCAACCAGGGCTCATGCTCCCCCATGCACCAAGATACATCTTGTGAGGACAAGGAACTGAATCCTTTGTGTGTCTTACAAAGTGGTTTTTATTCAAGTGATGGAGCTCTACCCTCCTCTCAGATTAACCCTTTCTTTGGCATCTTTATGGACTCTTTCTCATACCTGCTCACTTGACTCTTCTGTATTTTGTGGAGGTATCCACCTTTCATTGCCATGTACTGTAGAATGAAGAGTACTTTAACTCTTAGGTAATGGAGGTGGGATGTACAGAAAATCTTTTTTTTTGTTCCTCTGTACTTCTCAGACTCTAAATAATTGCTAAACTGGAAGGATGTAAAACGAGACAGGCTCATATTCTGTAAGTAAAAGGTTACAGTTGCTATTTCCCTCACCCCTCCACCTCTCCACTCACACAGACACCTGGAAGGGATGCATACATCAAGTATGGGTGACCCCCAGACTAAGGCCATCCTCTGCTCCAGGGCTGGGCATCTGCCAACTTTTGTGTCTGTGATAGACACCCACCAGCGTTTAACACACCTACAAGCACCAACAGCTCCTGCTTGCTCACTCCCCATGCCATGCAGGGGACAGGAGAGCAGCTCAAAGCCCCACTCGTGTCACCTAGCAGGGAAATGCTGGACTCACCCTCACTGCTGGACTTATGCATTTCTCCTGCATACCTGAGCAAGGGACAGCCCTGGGAGTCAAGACTCATCCCAGAATATGAAGGCACACTATGCCTTTCAGATTCCAGCATAAAGTTCCAACCATGGATGGGTCAGTCAACTCAGGTTATTCCTGAGGGAGGGAAAGGACCACAGAGGAATGCCACCCAATTGGTCACAGTGTACCATTTGCCCACAGAGATGTATTGGTTTGAGGGATAAGGAAGGACAGTGCCACTACAGGGCCTTCTAGCAGGCTCTGTATTTCACAGGTCAAATACAGGTATACCTGATTTCTGGGAAGGACTGTGGGTGTAACCAGAGCCATTTCCAGGGCTGCCAGACCACCTATGCAACCACCACTAGAAGGGAGTTCCAACACTGCACTGCTCACATTGCTCTTGCCCATCCCTCAAGATTAGTCTGAAACACTTCAAAAAATCAGCTCAAAAGACTGGAAGCTGGATCCACTCAGCCCTGGATGATAGTTTATGTTACAGGGCATAAATATAAACTGGAGGCTGGTAACCAGTGAGGTACTGCAGGGGTTTATCCTGGACTGGTCTCATTTAACATCTTTATCCCTGACCTGAGGAGGAGGCAGCGTGCATTCTCACCCAGCTTATGGGTGATGTCACACTGGGGAGACCTGGCCATGCACTTGAGAGCAGGGCTGCCACCCAGAGAGACCTGGACAGGCAGGAGCATGGGCTGATAGTGACCTTCTGAAATACAGCCAGGAGAAATGCCAGGTCTGGCCCCTGGGACAGATGAGTGCAGGTGATAACTGGGGAACTGCTCAGCTGGAATGGTCATGAGCACCTTAACTCGAGGGAAAGTAGGCTAGAAAGGAAGATCCTGGCAGCGTTAGGACCAACAGCTTCCCTGGAACAGGGCCAGCAGACCAAGGAGTGTGGTAACCCACCTCCAGCCACATCTGGACACGATGTGGGGATCACAGTGGGCAGGTGAGTGGGAGCTATTTCAGTGAGTGGAGGGAGAACCGTGGTGTCCATGACAGCAGCCTGCCCCTCCTCCTCTGCCACATGGAGAAAATGGTGCCAGGCTCTTCCCAGGTGCCTCCTGCTTCCCAGGTGGGCAGTAGATGACAGGCAAACTGACACAGGAGAGGATTCCTCTGGGAATGGGGGAAATACCTCCACTGTGCAGATAAACGAACCACCAGCACAGGCTGCCCTGAGGGACTCTGCAGTTGCTATCCTTGGAGGCTTTTAAGACCTAGCAAGATGAAGTTCTGATCTTGATCTCATGGCAGACTATCTTGACCATCAGGCTAGACTAAATGACCTCCCAGGGCCCCCTCTCTGAATTTCTCTAACTCTGTTAGGCCCACTCACCATACATTTCTCAATAGGAAGGTCACCAAGATCCTCCTACACACAGGCAAAATTCTACATAGCTGGGAATGTTTCCCAGGTACAGGTCCCAGGGTGTTTTAATCAAGTGTACATACACACACTTCGGTCTTTTAAAAACAGAGAGCAAGTTACACAACGATTACTTCTGAACTTGACTGGAGGAATTATCAACCGAGCCTCGTGCGCCTCTCACTGCTAGCTAAGGGTATTTAATAGCAAATAACTCATAGAAGCAGACTACGCATCACCCCTGGCCACTGCTCATGTTCCACCAGGGTGCTGACATGGAAGGGTGAAAATACTCCAGAGGATGGTATCAGGGGCAGACAGGGCTAGCCTGCACCTCAGGAAGTCACCCACTCCCTCCCTGCCCCAATCCTGGGCCATATGAGCAATGCCTGTGTCACTCCTGGCAAGCATTCAGCTAGCCTGTCTTAGAGACCTCCCATGGTGGAGCATCCATAAAGTCTGCTGTGCCCCAAAGTACCTCACCCCTTGTATTTTAAGGAATTATACAGCTGCACATAGTTGACTTTTTGTCATGCTTAATTACAACTTGTTGTCAATCTGGCATCTATGTAATACATATGGAAAAACAATTTAATGCATCTCACTTGACTTTGCTTATACCTGGCTTTCTGCCAGGCTGCACCTCCTCCCTCTCCTCACTCTGCCTCGGCCTCAGAGTATAGGATACTCTGTTCCTATAACCTTGTCTCTTTTTCTCTCTTGTTCACTATGTCTGTCTCCTTTTTCTGCTTCATCTTTTCTGCTCTCATCTCACACTTTCTGTGGACATGCCACACAAGAACCTCCTTTTCCTGTGCACACCCTGCACCTGGAAACACAACCCTATGCTGCTATGGGTTTGCACCCATCTTGAAAAACGGGGAGTCACAAAGACATATATCAGGCACTCCAATAGGATCCCCCTGCTCGCTGCCACCATCCACACGAGGCTCTTGGAAAAAGCAATTTCCATAGGTTAATCCTGGAAGACTTTCAAGTAAACCACGCTTACATATCAAGCACTTGCCATTCCCTATGCATCTTTCTTGGGATTAAGAAAGCTGGATTGAGCCATGAACAAAGCCTGGGTTTAAATGGGGAGGGAGGGGTCCCTGCTGGGAGGCTCCGCACCTCTCTGCTCTCCTATATACATTGTACATACAGACTTCATTTAGGTTAGGGCATTAAAGAAAACCTCCTGCTCTCTTCAGCAAGAGCAAGTGAGCTAATAAATGACTGAAGCCCAGAGGTGGAGAAGAAAGTGCAGCTGTTTGTGGAAACAAAAGATTTAGAAACATTTGCTTTTCCCCCACCCCCTCTCCCATGTCAGGCTGTTTACAGAAATCAAGGGATGAAATTTTGCAGACAAAACCACTGAGAGCAGCCTGTCAGTCTCGAAGGGAAGGAGAAAGGGAGGGAGAGGGAGAGGGAGAGGGAAGGGAGCGTAGGCTTCTTTCAGGATTATAGATCATTGCTAAATTGCTCTATCAATTATTAAACCCATCACTCAAAGCGCAGTAACCAAAATATAGCAGATAAAGCCTTTCTCATCCACTCTCTACCAGCTGCTCTCCTCCTCCTAAAGCCAGAGGGGAATGAAAATTCCCATAGTTTATATTTTATAAAGATTATTTTCCCTGTGCCATGAAAATAAAAGATTTTCCGGACAAGGTACAGTTGAACCAAGCCCATGGTGGGAATATATTAAAGGAGGAATTGCTCTTTTGACTAATAGACCTAAGGAATAAAACAAAATCTCTCCAATCAATATGATTTCTTAACAATGACAGGTTAAAACATTTGTCTGTGAATAAATGAAGAAGCAGGCCTTAGTCATCAATACCTGTTAGTTGCTGTTTGCTCTTTACCATTACTGCTGAACAGATCTGAGATCAACAGCAGCGTAGGCATGGTCCCAGAAAAGGACAGGACAAAGGGGCATGAGGCACCTGGTCTGGCCAGTGGCTCTGAGGAGAAGGAAACTGCAACCATGTATCCAGGGTGAGACAGGAAGCCCTGGGTATGCGGTGTTGAGAAGGAACCACACAGGGAAGATGACCAGGACTTGATGTCCGGCTGGAAAGGCTTCCGTGTGGCTGCCAGGGTCTGGATGGACCTAGTGATGCTGTGATTCTGTGAGCTTTTTGGCAGCACCACATGCACTTGCTGGAAGCATTTTCCATATGCAACATCTGAAGCAAATACATGCCTGCGTCCTGGCAAGGGCTGGCTGCAGCTCAGGTTAAACATGCACTCATGTTTTGCTGAAACAGAATCCCCTAACAAGTCCTTGCTGTGATTGAGCTGGAAATCATAAAAGGCAAAAAAAAAATGCTAGTAAGCCAAATAATGGAAAAGAGAGCCAGGCCCTTGGTTTGACCAAGAGCCTGCTAAGCTTGTCGCAGCCAAGCGTCTCTGTACATCCCTGGAGGAAGCCCTTCTGGATGGACCACAATGATATTCACCTTTTTGCACTCAGAAATGCAGACTCCATAAACTTGAGAGGAGGTGCACGACACGGAGCACCAGGACTATCACCTCAGAAGTCGACAGCTCCACACTGAGCCAGAAGCACAAAAACACGCACAGGGGGTGATGCAACAACAGCTACATTCAGCACAGTGTGACCTCTGGTTGTTCTCCCAAACAAAGGGCAGTGCATGGGGGGAGGGTCAGGGCTTCCCAGGTTATGGAACGAATCAGAGAACAGAAAAATCATAATTTGAAAACAAAAGCCTTATCCATGCCAGGCAGTGAATGGATGAGCTGCAACGTATTGGGTGCAGAAACCCCCTGAAGGAAGCATCTGATCAAGAGGGGTTAGAATGCCAATTATGTGCTCCCATTCATGCCACTGCAATGAAAGCATAATTCTGACTCTGCTTTCTGACCCACAGTATGCAATTTATGCAAATCCAAGCTGTTCTCACTTCCCTCAGAGCCAAGTGTCCACCAATGCCAGAGCTGGCTCTAACTTTTTGTTTTCCTTTTCAAATCTATTGTTTTCACTGGTGAATATTTAAGACCTTTTGTTGTTGCCATTGCATTTCTTTGGAAATGAAATAATAATTGAAAAAATCCCACAGAACAGAGAAACAAACAAAAGTTGACTTCTCCTCTCTCCAGCCATTCTTCCACGCTCAGTTCCATCCCAAGCCCTTATCGTTCCAGCCCAGAACCTTGCCATGTATTGGCCAAGTGAAGCTTCTCATGTCTGATCTGCAACGTTCCTGACACTTTTGTTCACAGCAAATACTGAAAGCTGCACCAAGCTGCATGGTGGTTTTATAGGATTTGTTTGAATACTGAGCCAACTGTCAATATAAGGCTCCAGAAGATTTCTATCCCTGGCAAACACGGATATGAACCAGACTCAGGCCATGATCCTAAGATTGGCTTCACAGACCAAGCGGCAGGTCTGAGGCTAAAAATATCAAATTACTGCAGCCTTCCTTTATTTTTTTTCCTTTTTTAATCATGTCTACTGGCTGCCTTCTTTTTTTTATAATTAGAAGAAGACAAAAATAAAGTACTTATCTTGCCTGCTCCTTGGAGAAAGGAGCATTGCCCTTTACTTATCTCTGAAAAGCCACACAGATTTAATATTATTACTAATAATATTTAATAATATTAATATATATATATAATATAAAATTAATAATAATTTAATATTATTATGCAACTATTTGTATTTCTGTAGCACACAGAAGCCCCAGCAGAGCCCGGAGCCTCACAGTGCTAGATGCTAAAATGTGCTAAGGGACTCTGTCTGCTCTGGAGAACTGATGATATAAGACGATGTGTGGTGACAGGGGAACAGATTGGTGGAGCAGTTTGCCCAAGATCATACAGTGAGAGCACAGCAAAGCCAAGAAAAGGAGCGGGGTCCTTGTGACCATGACTTCTATGCATTATAGCAGGGAACAACAATAATAATACACAAAATTGAAGTCTCTTTCAAAAGAGATGGGTATTATTGAGGTAAGGCAAATTTTAGGTCAAAATGAGATGCAGATATCACCCAGCAAGACAGCAGCCATGCTGGGAATAGCACATGAAATCCATGGCCCACATTTAAGCCCTGTCTGGTGAGTAACATCACCCTGCTTACACTCCAAGGACCAGTTTGGTCCACACAGAATTTAAGGAAAAGCCGGGGAATGCCTGCTCATCTGCATGGCAGGGAACAGCTGGCACACCTCAGAGCTGCCCCAGTTGGCTATTCCTGCTGCAAAGATTTGAAAATTTCCACTTTCAACTCAAGCCCTACTTGAGTCAGCACAGCCAGTGGAGTGGGTGACAACAGCCCCCTGCACAAGCAACGGGGCTCAGCACAGATTGCAGAATCACAGATCCACTCTGAATTTAATTTATTTTTATTACATTTCTATTAGGGCTAACATCTGGAAGTGTTAACTAGAGCTCTACTGTACTAGATGATGTAAAAAAAAAATAAGAAAACAGTCCCTGCACTAAAAATCTTGCAACCTAATTTGGGAACCCTCATCACCCTGGAAATAAAAGTTCTGTGACTTGCTGCTCAGCATCTGCTACGACAGGATCTGCAACCAAGCCTGAACAAAATGCAATCCCTGACCCATTGGAGTGAACACTATGAGTCTAGATCCTGCAGCTACCATATTTTAGTGCTCCTTTGTCCAGAGATGGAAGAAGGACCTTGTAGCTATAGCAGAGGAACAACTCTGACTTTAACTGTTATGTCACACATCTTAGTGGAGCCAGACAGAAAACCGGGATAGCAGCAGGAACACAAGTGTGGTATGCAAAGAGTTCTGAAAGAACCACGATGCTTGCAGGAAGAAAGGCACCACTTCAGAAGAAAGAATTTTAAAACAAAGTCATCTGCAAAGTTAAGTTCATTCTTTATTTAAAAACATAACATAGAAAACTCAATTGTACTCTAATGCATCTCCGTACTAAATCAGGAACCTAAATTCAATCATTAAAGTGAGAAGCTGATGAATTTAAATCCATAGGAAGTGCAAATTTCAACACAATTTTAAGTAAGGAATCGCTCCCAACACCTCCATAACATGTCAACACATAGTCATATATTTGTTTCTGGGACTCTTCAAATGTCTTCTTTTACTGTTTCATTTTTTTCTTGCCAAAACAAATTCTTAAAGCTATCCCAATGTTCTGAAAAAAACATAAATGTAGAAGACACTTAATACATTGTTA
>VWYI01013744.1:0-12435 GCA_013399455.1 Anthoscopus minutus | reverse complement strand
CTAAGAAACGAAAAAAAAACATGTAACCCACATCAACCAGTAAAAGGGTAAGCCTGTGCCCTCATTATCAAATACATAATGAAATAAGTGGATGCTGGATATAGATCCCACAAGATGCAGCTTTCAAAATTACAATATCTCAACAGCTGAGTTTCTGGAAATCATTAGAAAACATGGCCCACATCACTTCCACAGCATTAGATGCTAAGTTTCTTCTTTAGCTTTCACCAGTCTGTTCTTCTCATTTGGAAAAAAACAAATAAACAAAAACATCAAATACCTGACCAAAATTTTAAAAAGCTTTTGGTGGAAAATCAGTGAGCTTAAAAAGTTCTCAGAGGACTTAAAAGCCTCATTTCCTTGTCACATGTTTAGGACAGTCGGTATAGTTAAAAGAATACAAATCCAAGTTGCTGATGAAGCTTTGTAGACACCCAAACAACTATGCTTCTTTGTCCTGGAGTACTGGTGCCAAAAGGGGAGACAGGATGTGGGACAGGGACAGATGGGAGGGAGGGAGCAGTCCTTCATAGACTTTTCTGGAGCAGATTGGCAGGACAGGCTTTCAATGGTGGCATAGTAACAGTGTGCTCTTTATTGTTGCTTTATGGAAAATACTTGTGGTTATAAAAGTGTGTAACACGGGTGCTTCTAGAATAATAGATCAGAAAGAAAAGCAGTTGGAGGGGTTTCTCAGGCTTTTGTAAATTATCCATTTTCTGGTTTCAATATAGGTAAATAGATTGATTTTTCTCCAGTACTACTCTATTTTTTTCCTTTTTTTTTTCCAGAAAGAAAAAAACAACCACAACTTGAACAAGTAAATCATTAAAGTTAGGGACATAGTTCCTTATCTGAGAGTCTTTAGAATTATTTTTTTTTCTGCTGTCATGGTAGTCAGTTACATTCAAACCCCTAAATACTGTGTAATCAGAAGGATATAATTCTGTAACATTTAATGTTCTTCCTCAGGTAGTGAAAAGATGTCTAATTTTCTGAAGGAAATTCTCTTCCACACAACCACATGTAATAAATATCTTTGCTTGGACACAATACATTCCACTGCCAGCAATTCGTCAGCAAAACACTAAGAAAATGTTTCACTCCCTTCCACACCATCCTCAGTTGGAAATTCCTTGAGAAAACTTCATTTTGCTGTATTATAGCAGCAGACACTAAATAGCAGCTCCTTAAAAATTCCTGTCACAATGGTCCACAGCATGTTTCCTATATGAGCACTGTTGTCACTTTCCCATCCTTCAAACTGAATGCATGGGCAGGAAGACATGCAAGGGGGTATAAGGCAGCATATAGCTTTGAAACGTGCAGTTTTTCATGCTTGTGCATGATTTCCAGTCAAAAGGCACGCGACCAGTGTAGAGGGCATAGTGTGAGCCAATGCAGTGGGGTAACAGTGTATGACCCTGCTCTGGGATCAGTACTGCTTGTATTGTGTGTGTGCTCATACCTGGCAGTAGAGGGCTCACCCTCCTGTGCCTTGCAGTGGCTTCTCGCATCCTGATGGAAGAAAAGGATGTGTGTCAGGGCAGGGATGCAGGTCACTCTTTTGTACTTGGAAAATTTCCCCTTGTGTCAGTACACGGCTGACAGGATCACCATCTGATTAGTGGCCTTATGTGTGTCAAATCCAGTGCAAAAGCACTCGTTTCCAAGACGCGGAGTTTCCATGCGTACATACCACACACCTACTGACCATTCTTCTCTTTGTTAGCGGAGACAAATACTGTGTAGAGAAGGTTAAATAACTGTACATCAAAGTAAAAGGATCCGAAGAGATACTCATTCTACTTGTTCTATGTTCGTTCTGCACTTTTTCCAGGCTGTCTCAACCTTCTGACCAAATCCCTGTAGTCTCCACATCTGTTCTCAGCATATGAGAGCGGCACCAGAGTCTGTGAGTGACCCACACTTGGGCAACCAGAAACTGGAGAATTACAAAATGGTCATATTTAAGTATTCCTCAGCACTTTACCTGCCTGATCACTGTTTTGTAAACATGGAACTATTATATTGATTGTTTTAATAAATATGTCTTAGTTTTTATCTTTAATCATCTCATTGTGTGTTTACTCCCAGAAATGGAAAAAAAACCCCTATAACAACAAACAGGCTGACACCTTCACTCTCTACAATTACCTGAAAGGAGGTTCTAGCCAGGAGGCATTTGGCCTCTTCCCCCAGGTAATCCTTTGTGATAGAACAAGAAGACACTTGTAAGCTGCAGTAGAGAAGGTTTAGGTTGGACATTCAGAAGAATTTCTTCACGGAAAAGGTGATTAGATAGTGGTATGGGATTCCCAGGGAGGTGGTGGAGTTACCGGCCCTGCAGGTATTTTAGGAAAAACTCGATATGGCACTTAGTGCCATGGTCTAGTTGACAAGGTGGTGTTCAGCCATAGATTGGACTTGATAATCTAAGACATCTTTTCCAACCTAACAGATTCTGTGAAAACAATCAAACAAAACAAAAAAAAGACAAACAAAATCCAACCCACGGAATTCAGAAAGCCGCACCCCGGCACAGCCCATTGGGCGGCGCTCCCGCCACTCCGTGTCCGTGCCGGGCGCCGCCCGTACCCCGTGCCCTCCGGCCGCCAGGGGGCGCGCGTGGTCCGCTCCCGCCAGCCACCGCGCGGCCGCTTCCTGCTCGGGAGCCCCGCCCCGCACCTGGGTTGCGAGCTCCGCCGGCCGCCGGTGCGTGTCCCGGGCCTGAGGGGCTGGATGGGACAGGATAGGAAGGTGTGGCGTGGCCTGGCTCGGCCCGGCCTGGCCCGGTGAGAGTGGCGGGGGCGGGGGGCAGGCGGCATGGCCCGGCCGAGCCGGCTGCGTTCCCTTGGGCTGCGGCCTCCCTGTGAGCCCGGCCGGGTCCACGCCTGGCCTGGTGGCTACCGGCTAGCGCCTGCGCCCCATCTTATCTCTTATTTTATTTTATTTGTATTTATTTATCTATAGGTTTTGTCCGAATTCTTCTCCGTGTATTAAACACTGGTCTTGCGCCAGGATTAGAGACACGGGTTCAGTTTAAATCCAACCGGAGGCAGCTAAAAATCAGCCGTAATAAAGAGACTCTGAGGAGATCGCGATTTGTCTGGAAGGACTTGGCTGTGCTGCAGGTTTGTAAGTGCCTGGGGTTTCGTTTTCCTGAGCCCCATACAAGGTAGGACTTGAGGCTTCGGTCCCGTGGCTTAAAACGGGAGGGTTTATACAGGCGGGTCATGAGAAGATGTTGTGTAATTACGCCTGGTTTCTTTGTTTTATGCAGTTTTGAGTTGTAAAGACGTATTCAGCTAGAAGTTAGAGGTGAAGTTTATAGCTTTAATTTCTCTTAGTTACAGCCCTCTTCTGAGATGCTTTCTTTTGGGCGGGGCGGAGCGGAGCCGAGCCGGGAGGCGGTTGGGTGTTTTTAAATGCCCCCGTGGTAATGTAGCGTGTAGCTTTTGTCTGTCCGTCGTGGACCTGAACAGAGTGTTCCGCCTCAGGGTCCTGCAAGGACCTGTCGCTAACAGCCAGCGTGGCTCGTGGTCAGTGGTTCGTGGCAAAGGTTGGTGTTTGGTCGGGGACAGGGGCAGGGAGCGCTGCAGGTGGCAGGGGAATGCCTCGGGGGATACTCGGGATCTCTCAGTGGACGGTAGGTTTTTCTCTGAAACAAAAAGCATTGCATCTGTTGTACTGAGTCAATGCTTATAGTACTCCAGATAATATATTATGGCCTTTATTTTTTGCATCTCTCCTGTCGCTGTAGCACTGCAGACAACACAAGCAGTAATAAGTAAGGAGCCCAGTGGTTCCAGAGAATGAGCGTTTCATAACGTAGCTTCAGAGAGGGACTGCTTTTCTTCTCCCTGCTTTCAGACCTCCTCATCCTGATGTATTATTTCTTTTTTATCCAGATTAAGCCATAGTTTTTCTAAATCATTTAAAAGGTGAGGGCACTTTCTGTGATCTCCAGATCATGATTTTTTTGCTTTTTGCTTTTGGAGCATTTAAGAGATTCCATCAAATTTGTTTAAAACAAATTCGTTTAATTTGTTTTACCTTTTTAGGTAAATTTCATTAAGGATTGAGAAGCAAGGAAATGTATGGGTTTGGAAAGGAGAGCATCAGGGGCTGGTCACTGCTCTGCAGTTGTCCTGTCCCAGCCCCATTAACATAGCTTGGCTCGATGGTGGGAAGTGGAGGAAGATCAGGGTTGGCAGTGGCTTCAAGTTCTAAATCTAGGCATGACTGACCAGATCTCCAGATGAACAGCTCTGCAGGGTAAAGGGTAGTCAACACTACATGCACTACTTCAAAGTAGCCAAAAAGGCTTTATTTTTAAATGCATTTAATTTTTTTTTTGCCATTTAATAAAGTGGTGGAAAATAGAAAATAGGCCTGTAAGGAGGTTTTCCCTTTTTACCCTTATTTCTGAGGAATCACTGGTCTCCTCAAAGAGTTACAGTTGACGAAATATGAGCTTGTTGAGAATCTTTAATCACTGGTCTTCAGTAAAGTGTAGAGCTTTCGAAATACTGTTGCTGTGACTGGAGGCTCTCTCCTGCATCCCAATCCCAACAGGCACAGCAGGTTCTGCATCCAGAGCTGGGATGCTTAGCTGCTGCTGTGGTACAGGTAAACTCAAAAGTCTTTGATTTGTAAGTTTCATTAACTTATATGCCTGTGAATACCACACTCATTGTTGATGCTGGTGTTTTATAAATTTAATTCTGTGCAAGAACTATGTTTCTAACCTTTAAAGAAGGTTGTTCAGTATGTTGTGTTGGGGCTTTTTTTTGTCTGTTAATTCATTTTTTTAGCATGATTTTATTTTTTACTTTCTAGTAATGGCCACCTACACTTGCATCACTTGCCGTGTGGCTTTCAAGGATGGTGACATTCAACGTGCGCATTACAAAACTGACTGGCACAGGTACAACCTGAAGCGTAAAGTAGCTAATATGTCTCCTGTCACTGCTGAGAATTTCTGCGAGAGAGTCCTAGCACAGAGAGCAGTAGCAGAGGAGCAGAACAAAATCACTGCCACTTACTGCACAGTGTGCAGCAAGAGGTTCTGCACCTTCAATGCCTATGAGAATCACCTGAAGTCCAAAAAGCACCTGGAGCTGGAGAAGAAAGCTGTCCAAGCTGTCAGCAAGAAGGTGAAAATATTAAATGAGAAGAATCTGGAAAAGGGGCTGGCCTCAGAGAATGTGAATAAAGATGAAATGAACACAGCTATTCAGCGAGCCATCAGAGCCCAGCCATCTTCCTCTCCAAAGAAGACACTTCTACCTCCTAGTAATGCAAGTAGCTCTCCAGTTTCCAGGGAAAGCGCTAGCTTGTCCCAGAGCAGAGAACGACCAGAAATATCTCCACGGCTGCAGTGGTTCGAACAGCAAGCAAGAAAGCTGGCCAAGCAACAAGCAGAGGAAGAAGAGGGTACCGAAGAAGGTAAGGCAGTAAACACACTGAGAGAAGATAGCTTGGGGTAAGCTATGGTTTGAGCAAAAGCTTCCTCCTACTTCTGTAGCAGTGCAGCATTTTCCATCACAGAGGGTCTTGTTGATTAAATTTTCAGTTTAACAAAGAAGTTAAGGTTGGCCCATGTTTGCAGTCAAGGACTCTGTGTTAGTGTCTAAAATGCCAGCTGTTCAACTTAACAGACACTAATGCAGTAAAGATCGAATATAAATAGTCACTAGTATCAGCACTATTTCCCACATAAAATGTCAAAGGAAGTTTTCTTTAAAGAAAGCTAATGTAACCGGTTACCCTCAAACTACTTCTGAAAAATAAATTAACAAAAATCCAGGTATGATCATTTGCTATTGTCCCAAATCCTTTCCTGTTCTCTTTAAGGGAGGTCGGACTGTAGTTGATTTTGTTTCCCTCTGCCCACCAAGACCAGAGGAGAAAGTTTGCTCTTAAACCTCACTGTGTGGCATCCCTTCTTGGCATGTTGATGTCTGTGTTAAAATGGGTTTAAGAGTTGCTACCCCAGTGGCCTTTTCCTGTTAATACAGCTCTATGTTGGAGGTCAGCCTGGAAAGCAGAAAACTGAAAAGATCAGAGCTCCAGAGTCTCCAGAAAAGGGTTATTTTTAACCTGGATGCTTTCAGACCCCCTCTTGACAGTGCAGCTCCAAATGCATCCTTTGGTGCAGTTGAATGGGTGATTGAGCTGTAGCAAGGAGACAGGTATGAGTGAGGTGTAACTTCATTCCAGCTTCTGAAACCCCTGTGTCACGTTACTGCATCTGTTACAGCAGTTTTGTGCTCTTGATATTTCAGTTGCAGTTCAGTGAATCTGTTCTACATGAGAAGAAACATTTACCTCTGAACACACATTGTAACATCTAAAGAATAAGCCAGCTTGCGCCTCTCTAGTATTAATGTGTTAGTCATAAATCTGTGAAAATCTCAGTAGGTTTCTGAATGTTAATTGTTCTTTTAAGTGTATGAATAGGAGTGTGCTCACTGCTCAAAATGAGTATTTTCCTGATGTTACCAGAGATGTCTTGTTTTCAGTGAGCCAAGCTTTTGTTCTTACCCTGTTTGTGAATTAAATTTAAGGCCTAGAAATAGCAGTGGAGTGTTAATAGCTGAGAAAATGGAGGGGGGAAGTATCAGATCTGCCCGCGGCTTTTATGAGCAACTTTGTGGTTTGCTGTGCATATTAAAAAGATATATCTTTTATTGGCGATGGTAAATTCTTGCACCTAGAAGTGACTGTGGCATTTGGTTGTAAGAGGAAAAAATGCAATACGCTCTATGATGGCTTTTTCTAACTTATTTGGGACTTACTTTGCTTGGGAAAAGTATAAAATAAATATATTCTTTTAAAAGGCTGGGAAGATATGGATTCTGATGAAGACAAAGGCTCAGACGAAGAGGTGGAAAGTGTGGAAGAAGAAGAAGAGGAACAACAGGCAGAGGCTGAAAGCATTCCTGCTATTGGGGCTATACCTGTTACAGACTGCTTGTTCTGTCCCCATCACTCAAGATCTCTCACAAAAAATGTGGCACATATGACAAAAATCCACAGCTTCTTTATTCCGGACATAGAGTACCTTGTGGATCTCAGAGGACTAATCAAGTATCTTGGTACGACTGAATGTTCACTAATTTTTTGTCAAGATAATTATATGCTGATAATGCTTATTTTCATTTGGATATGACACCAAATGTTTTGGTTTGGGTTGCTTTTTCTTTCTCTAAATGCTGTCAGTATTTTGATCATGAGCAGGACCACAGGCTTTCCAGGGAGAATGAGAGAAAACTTGGTTAAGCAATCATGGTCATGTATCCTGTAGGTCTCACACAGTTTTCTGATGTTCAGAAAGTTGTTCAGATAATCTGATATTTGGGACAAAATTCTGTTGCTAAAGCGTGTGTATGAATTGTATTGTCCTTCCAGTGAGTCACAAGTATTTTTCTCTATGGTTTACAATGCTTGTGAGAAAGCTAAAAGCTAGGAAAAAATGTATCATCCTTCCAAGTTCAAAAATAATGATGAGAATAAAATAATTTTGGAGTATTGGATAGAAAAACGTATTGGAAGTATGAAATTGGTTATTGAGAATACTGAATGACCCATACCTTGTCACAAGAAATCTTTAAATGGCTAGACTTGTCCCCGATGGGGCCATATGGCCAGTGCATAGGAGTAGCAGGGCTATCCTGGAAATGAAGGGCTCAAGGCTCCTCTTAAGTCTCTCTTCCTGTAAGCTGGGAAGGCTTTGTCACAGAATAGTTAATTACTGACTAGGGAGATTTGTTCAGGCCAATAGAAGTGCCAATGTTTTTTGCAGGAGAGAAAGTTGGCATTGGGAAAATCTGCATCTGGTGCAATGAAAAGGGGAAATCCTTCTATTCTACGGAAGCGGTCCAGGCTCATATGAATGATAAAAGCCACTGCAAACTCTTCACAGATGGAGATGCTGCCCTGGAATTTGCAGATTTCTATGATTTTTGGTAAGGCTATTTCTCTTTGAGTGGGACACAGACAAAAGGACAGTTAAATTTTACATTAGAAACTATTATTCATTCTTAAAATTTAGTGATGTTTCAGGTTCCAGTACTTACTGTGCATGGCTGGTTCTCCACTTTTTTAGGTAATGGTAACAAGATTGGTTGTCTTCTTCTGTGACCATTAGTACCAGTCCTACATTTTGAATTCTGTTTTGTATGTTTGCCGTTACTGAATCAAGATTTCAGTGCACCAGCAAAGGCCATAAAAGGCCATAACTGTCTTTCCTATTACCTTTTAAACAGATTGTGGACTTAACACCTACTGTGGGTTTCTTACGTAAGTTTTATTGTGTAGCTGGAGTTGAACAGGACTGATATGATTTAGGATCCTCTTCTTGAACTTCCTGCAGCTTATCCTAAGCTGTGTTCATTTTGGTCAGAAATACCTCATACTGTGGTGATAGGTCGAGCTTATGGGAGTGCTCATTCAGTAGCTGCGCAGAGCTAGTGATCTGCATTGTGGTGGCTTTTCACCATAAGCCACTGTTAAGTGTGCAGCAGCAGAACTGTGCTGAGTTGCAGAACAGGGTGGAGGAAACGGATTCCTTGTCTCCAGGCTCTGTTCAGGGGCAGGGTTCTGCTGTTAGGAACTCTCAGACCAAGGCAGGTGCTTGTGCCTTGCTGTAGCTGTGCATGGTGGCTCTTTTGTAGAATGGGTCTGGATAGCTGTGACTGCTCACCATGTTTTAACCATGTATTGCTGCTGTTCCACAGGAGCAGTTACCCTGATCATGAGGATGGGAAAGATGTGGAGGGTCTTGTAAAGTGCCCAGAAGAGAAAGAGTTGGATTATGATGATGACACCATGGAGCTGATCCTTCCATCAGGTGGGCACAGCGTTTGTGTTACAACTTAATTTCTCTGCACTTTCCATATCTGCCTCCAGTACCTGCAGCACAGGCCATTGTTGTGTTTTCCTCTGGGAAGGGAGAACGTAGTTTTGCATTTAAGTGTCTTTGGGGTTATGTGCCTAACTTCCATTATTTTTGCTGCCGAGTAGTTCAGCTTCTTCAGCACTGATGGATATGTGGGGCAGTGGACTGCTTTGCCCATTTTACATCTTCATTATCATGTGACTCTCATGGTATACTCCAGCAAGAGTTTTCAAAATTGTTTGAGTGCACCTTGGAAAGGCTATAACTTAGGTTATCTAGTGTAGGGCTTTTTGTGTAGAGAGCCGGCTCCTACCTAATACTGAACTTGTTCAGTAAATTAAATTATTTAATAACCTTTCTTTAGTTCAGCATTTGGCACTCTCACTTGCTTTTTTTGTTTGCTTGGTGGTTTTGTATGAGGGGGCCTCAGCCCTTTCATTCTGAAAAGTGCTGCCAACTCTGCATTTACACAAGTTTTCTTGAATGTCACCAAGTGGCTTCACTGTTTACTTGAAATGGCCTTGCCTCTGTACTCATTCCACTAATTTTCTTTTCTGATAACTGCCTGTTTATTATCTGAGCTAAGGTCCTGTTGAACAGCAGCACATTTTGTGTTTTTTCTTCAAGCAACTCTTACAGTAATTACATTGAGTTACTAATAATCTAAAATTTTTAAGGTTCTGGACCTTTTAAAAACATTTATCAGCAGAGAGGTTATCCATAGTTTTCAGTGTGCTTAAATACTCCATTTCAGAAGCTGTTTTGCGATGGATGGTAAGATATCCCCTCCTATGAACAGGTGCCAGAGTAGGTCACCGTTCCTTGATGAGGTACTACAAGCAGCGTTTTGGTGTGACAAGAGCCATGGCTGTTGTGAAAAACAAGAAAGTTGTGGGTCGGGTGCTGAAGCAGTACCAAGCCTTGGGTTGGATGGGGCAGGCAGGTGAGTAACAATGGGAGGACTTTGTGGAGGAGGAGGCTCTGAGATGTCAGCACTCTAAAATTCCAGAGGTTGACTTTACATGTGGGGTTTATGCAGTAGTTTGTCTTCCACTCAGTTCATTTTAATTTCTGACAGAACTAAGATACAGGAAGTTTGTTTCTAAAATCCAGTGCTGCTTCTGTGCAAGCTTTTCATTCCATTTTTTGTCATAATTGGTGACTTCCTGAGTTTTCTTGGTTTCTGCCTGTCCAAGCCACTACTCTTGCTATTTAATAATGTAAGTCATGCTTTGACAGAATACTTTTCCTATTGGGGAACAGTGTTGTGGTCTGTATCCACTTTTGAAATATAAGGATCACGCTTGGAATGCAAAACAACCTTTTGCCTTAATCACTGTCATGGGTATTTGTAGAGGGAACCGGGCTTTCACCAGAGAAAAGTGGAAAGAAGAGTGCCAGTATGGGAAGAAAAACCTATAGGTGACTGCTGAAGTACATGGGCAAATCAGCTGCTTTGCATACAAGTTGTAAGTAAGGTGACAGACAGATCCATCTCTTTTCCTTCTTTCTCCCCACAGGGGCCATCTCTGCTCAGCAGCGTGACATGCAGTACTTGCAAGGGATGAAGTCAAAGTGGATGCTCAAGACAGGAATGAGTAACAATGCTACAAAGCAGATGCATTTCCGGCTGCAAGTCAGATTTTGAGTTCCAGAGAGAACTGCCTACAACTGGTTATGGGAAAGGGGATTTAATGGTTTTGGATTCTCTTATTAAAATGGACTTTGTACCTATCAAATGCTGATGTGCCTTCCTCTGTAAAAAGAAGAACGGCAGGGAACTTGTTGCAGCAGCCCTCTCCTTAGGGGGCAGAAAGGAGCTGAGACACAGACTTCTCATTTATCACAGTATGAAAAGGGTCCTGGTTTATTCCACTTTACAATTCAGTTACTCTGAGTCCAGCTATTCACTGACTTTGGTTGCAGCAAGCTCCTACTGTAGCCTCTGATTCCTGGTTATTTCCTGCTGATTATGACTGCATGTATTAGCTTGCAGACTCTGAATGCACCCTTTACCTAGCTAGGCTATGACTGCAGGTTCCAGCAGGCTCTAACTACAGACCCAGACTGACCTCGTAACAGGGATTCTCTCTCCTGTTTTGCCTAGTCCTCCTGGATCATTCCTTCAGTATCCTTCCTCAGGATCGTGCCTCTACCTCCAGGTCTACCAACCCACCCCTTTTATCACAATTATTTTTATTGGGTAGAGCTGTGACTCATCATGAGGATATGACTCATCACGAAGACTCATCAGGGGTGAGGCTGCATTGGATAATTAACACAACTGTTACTTACCAGGGGTGAAGTCACTTCTAATCTCTTCTCCTACACTTGTCTCTTCTGAAATAATGGTGGGCCTTATAAAATATCTTCCGTGGAACGTGTGGCAGAGTAGTCATGACTATGACTAAAGGTACATTCATAGTCTTGCTGCCCATCTTTGTGCAGCCCATTTTTGTTCCCTTAGAGCACTGCCTTCCCCATCCCCACCTGTTCCCCACTGTCTTTCCTGTCTGTGCCAGCTACAGCCACTCCATCTACATTGGCTTTGGCCTTTCTGCCCGTGCCAGCGACAGTGGTGCCAGGTACAGCCTCCATAGACAGCGTGTGGCTTCCCCAGGACAGCTCTGCACCCTTGGCAGTTCCGGTGTCAGCCTTGGCTTCTGCCACTCTTTACTCGGAGGACTCAGTCTTAATGGTGATGTCCGTCCCTGTTTTTATTCCCCCTGCAAATCCGGGGAGGGAGAATGGTGTCTCTGTGTNGCAAATCCGGGGAGGGAGAATGGTGTCTCTGTGTAGTCGGATTCCCGGGAACAAACTAGGTGTGTCTGCTTTTGCTGTAAGGGAAGTGAGGGGTCTCACTTAGAAAAGGGTTTGGAAATATTTCAAGAGAGGCACCCAGGAAGAGAGTGGGGAGAAGATGGACTCTGTTTTCTGAGGAAAGAATGTTGTTTGGAGCCTATGATAGCTTTAAAGAGGGCCTAGAAGAAATACTGGAATTTATAGTTAACTTTAGAGCAGAAAGAACATATGTAATAAAAATTCTGAGAGGATGTGAGGGATGACACGGTGGAAATGGCAGAAGAAAAAGGAAAAAGGTTTAAAATTCCTATCATTAAAGGGCTGGTAATGAAAAGAAAAATCAGAATAGAAATAGGGGATGTTTTGTTAATTCCTGGAGCAGACATAAATTTCTTGAGAACAGATTAGCAGATGCATTAAGAATATCATACTAAAAGAAGGAGGTTGGACCGTGAACTTACTTTCAAAAAGTAGCTTAATTATATGCATTGAATGGCCCAAAGTAAGTTAAAAAATAAAAAGGGGGGTGGGGGTGGGAAACAAGGTCTAGATTATTAGAATATGAAGTGGTTTTGGTGAGCAGAGGAAACTTGACAAAAAGAAACAAACGGGAAAGAGCGGAGCTATGGTAGAAGCACAGACTCACCCCCCACCTGCTGTGGGCTTCTGTCTCAGAGACTCGGGGCGGCGGAGCAGGGCCGGGACTCATGATCTGTGAGCTGCGGTTA
>VWYI01013742.1:0-14428 GCA_013399455.1 Anthoscopus minutus | reverse complement strand
CTTCCCTTCCCTTCCCCTAGATCTGAGGAAGCAATTGTATTTTGGTTGGTTTATATAACTATTTATTGATAGACCACTGGCATTATGAAGGGAGAGGACTCTGCCTGTTTGATGAGTTTGCCTTATTCTGTTGTGACTTTTATGATTAGTAGTATTTATTATTATTATTATAATTGCTTCTTTTTTTGCTTGCATTCTATAGAAATATTTATATTAATTGAAAGTACTCCATCCTACTCATAAATACTTAGAATTTCAGGGTTAATCTTATATGTGTTCAGAAATTATCAGCGTAGGTCTCATGCAGTAATCAGATTATTGAGTTTGAAGAGAACCATTTAAACAGTAGTTAGCTGGCAATGCAATAGGTTTACACATCTGAATAGCCACTGAGAAATTTTTGCAGAAAAAAACACAAGTTTTCAGTTGTCTTTCAATGTATATGTATTCTTCACATTTGCATTCTTTATATATATATTTCTGCAGGCATCTCCTAAATTACTTCTGTTTATGTTACTCACTGTCTGGTGAGGTATCTTCCTCTTTTAAGCAGGCTATATTATTATTAAAGTGAATGTTTCAGCTTTATCAACATTCATTATTTTATCAGCAAGACAATATTCATGGTCATGTTGTTCATACCTAGCCTCTCTGAACCTGTGCAGTTCCAAATTAATTTGGTAAGCAGCTCAGTTTTCAGACTAAGCAGGTACTTTATTTTCATTCTTATACAGGTCAAACTGAAAAACTTAGCTTTTTAGCACTCTTTCTTGATTTCCTTACTTATCCAAGCTAAACATTGTTTATGTGTTTGCATATGCTGAGCTATAATGGATTTAATTTTTTTCCCCTCGTTTTCTGCACTTATAGTATCATAATAACCAACTACTTGCCAACAGGTCACAACCAGAATTCTTACAGGCCATATTAGATGAAACTCAGCCATTGTAGCAGCAGTTCCAGGAGCTACATTCAGTAGTAATTAGTAAGACCATTCTTCGTAAAAGGGGATTGTGTATTTTGATTTGATTTTCAATATATCAGAGTAAGTACCCAAATTATTGTAGATATGGGATATATAGTTTCTTGTTCATAACCTTGATTGAAGATAGAATTCCTATAAGTTGTCTCCTGCTTCCTCAGTTGTCATCTTTTTTCTGCTCAGTCTCTCCTTTTATTATGTCTTTGCATTTAAGTTGCCAGAGTATTAACATCTGGCTTACTGTATTTAAATAATATGTTTTGGAATAATCCAAATACTGTTTTCTTGAAAAATTCTGCTTCTGCAACATCTTTTCTTGGTTTGGCACATTATTAGTTGTACTTAACTCATGCCTATTTGTTTCACATAATCAAGACTGAAGATTGGAAGGAGAGAAAATTTTCTGGTTTGTATCTGACAAAAGTTTAGTTAGTGAGATTCTACAGCCACTTTTTATGTGTGACTTTTCCCACTACTTTTGGTAAAACTGTATACCTGTCACCATGATCTGAGTGGTCTTCAGGACTAGAACCCAATTATGCACTAGTTTTTCACTATTAAGAAGCAGTCTTTTTCTTAATGATTCTTTTTGACACACAACTTCTTGATACCAGAATTATAGATGCATGAGTGACACTACTGACAAGCGCTAATGTTTTATGGTGGGATTTACGAGTTTTCCTTATATGTCTTATATACTACACTGTACATATCTGTACATAGCTGTCACACATTACTGTGTGAAAAATTCACTTCAGCTTCCCTGAAGTTTGAGAGATCGTTGTGAGTTATTTTAATGGAGTAGATGTGATTGTAGTAAGTTCTGGACACACAGGCATGTAAAGCAATTTTCTTCATTTTTAGAAAGCATGGCAGAAAAGCAATACTCATCCAAACAGCTGAAAACTAAGTCATAGAGTCACTCTCATCTCTTACAACTTAATTACTTAATGTAAACTTTAGGTATGAACAGCATTATTAGAAGTGTTTAATCATTGTCGAATGCAGTCATTAAAATTTCTTTTTTTCTACTACTTCACATTGTTCTATTTCATATAGAATAGTTAATTTTATCAAAAAAAAACCTGATTAGGACAGGATGTGAATAGTTTAAAAGCCTGTGTTTTGTGGTAGTGGTGGTGATAGTAGTAGTAGTAGTAGTGATTTATACATCTACAAATGACTTTGCCATTTATCCTACATACAGACTCACTGGATCTAGTGTTCCTGATCTTATTGTGAGCATGAGCAACCAGATGTGGCTTCATTTACAATCTGATGACAGCATTGGCTCACCAGGATTCAAAGCTGTTTATCAAGGTATGAGCTAAATTAACTATTTTAAACTTATGTTGTAACTTACTTCATTATACCCCAACAAATTAATTTCAAATAGGCATTTACTCCTTTCACAAACTTAGAGTTTTGATACTGTCTCTATTGTCAATTAATGGTTAACAAAGACATGGATTTGCAAATGCCTAAAAAATAACTAAAAATGTTTGCAAGTAAAAATGAAAGTTATTTCTTTAATACTTTTTGCTGAGAGGTCAATAGAAGCTACAAATTTCTACTGTATTTGAAAGGTCTTAAATTTTCCATTCTGCTAACCTGTATCATACTGGATACTTTTTGAAAATTTTGTTAATATTCTAAGACTTTATTGGGGTACTTATAGAACTTATTTTCAGGCCTCACTGAGAATCTTCACAGACCTAAGTCAAAATTAGTATTTAATGAAAACAACTGAACAGATATACTGTATGTTATTGTGGAAATTAGGAAGATGTATAGAATTGTGGAAATTTAACTCAAAAAAAATATCTGAGTTACCCTAGCCTCATTTGTGTTGCTTCTGTCTCAAAGAAATGAGAACCTTTGCAATATGAATATCTTTTGTTTTTGACTGTGTGAAATTCAGTGCCTTTTGAAGTCGATTAATTGTATTAAAAAATACTTGATATGTCTTAGTATGCATGCATGTATTGAATTTTTTTAATTTCAGTAGGTTGTATAGACCTGAAACTAGAAAGACTTCTTTCTTATTAACATCTGGTATAATTTTCTGTTAATTTCCATGTTAATTAGCTCACCTTAAGGATAAGGGAAAACACTCTATACTATATTCAATAGTACCTTATGGGCACATATGATGAAAATGATTTGATAATAGTCTTGTCAAAATTAGTTTTGTACTAAAGATGCTGCAAAAAATTGAGAGTCTATTCACAGTTCAGTGATTGAAAGTAACTGAATTAGAAGTGGGAGCACTCCTTAAACATTGCCCATAAACTGAAGTACCCTGCCTAAGTGTTTCACTTCATTTCTAGTTCCCTTACTGTTCCAATACCAAAACAGGTAAAATAAAGAGTGGAAAGTTTTGGAGATGTTAACCTCAAGTTTAGCAAGCCATACATTTGTTGCACTAAGTTCATTAAGGCTTGCATGAGCAGGGTCTGTGCCTGTGACATATTGTGAACGTTGAAAGGAACAGGAAGGGGAAATTTCCCAGTGGTCAGCCAGGAAACATAGTGTTTTTCTACTAGTGGTCTCTCCTTTGAGGCAGGTGATGTTAGCAGTGATTGGGGATATACTGCCACCATTATTTTTCCCTAACACTATATTTCTTTGGGACTCACTCAAGCTCACTATTTGTTATTCCAGCTCATGGTGCTGATTGGAGCATGCTAATCAGATCAACTGTTTTACATTCATAGTTTAAGTTTCTGTGTGCACATATTGCTGGGTAATATTTGATTGTTTTGATTATTTTTATCTACTTCTTTTATGCACCATGTTTTGGTTTTCTTCAATGTGAGCTGAAATCAACAAAATAAGGAAAAGAGGAGGAGAAAGAAGAGGTGATTCTCAAGAGGGTGACAATCACTTCCCATGAGAATTCTCTATGGCAACACTCCTGAGATGTGCAGGTCCATGGCCATGAGAATAACCATATGAGAGCAAGGAAAATTAGAGAGGCTCTTGAAACACTATCCTAACTGCTTAAGTGGAATGCACAAGAGCTGTAAATGAAAAAGCAGATGCAGGCCTGCAGCCTTTCTATGGCTAAGATATTAAGGAATCTTAAGACATTGTGCCATGCATTAAGCCTGTATAGTTACACAGCTCTAATATGTTTTATTGCATGAGTACAATCACATATTCTTTATCTAAATTCATCTTATCCCTTCTTGTCCCTTCTGTCATGGTTTTATCTTTTCTATTTGTATAATTTCTAGGTTTTATGTTTATTTAGAAAATATATTGTCTTGAAAAAATCCGTTTGTGCAGTACACTCAGTGGAAATAGTGATTATATAGTGGAGAGAGAGTGTTGGCACTAGTTATGTTTCTGACACTTTACACTGCTTTTTCAAACCGAAATTAAGAACTTTACTTTCTTTATTTTCCCTATGAAACGTTCAATATTTAAATTATATATATCAGCTGATTTATTTTTCTGATATAATTTCTTTCTGTTCTAATGTAAATTAATCTCTTGGCATTTCTGTGTTTGTCTAATGATGTAACTATTTATGGAGTTCAACCTCTTACTTCTGGGGACTTTCTGCAAACACCTGAAGTATATAATGTGTATTTTGCAGTAGCAGTAGCATCTCTTTGATGAAGTATATTGTTATAATTTGACAGGTGGATTTTGGCTTTCAGTCATATGTTTCCAACCAGTTGTATGTTATTCTGTGTTTTTGCAAGTCAGTTTCAGAATTCTAAAGTGTGAAATGTTTACAAGTTCAAAAGTATAGAGAAAGTTTAAAGATAAAGATGAATTATAGCTTTTTTCTCTCTTTCATTTCAATGTTCTCATTAGTTTTATTAGAATTTTCTCATCTTTTACTGGTGATGAAACTTTTAGCCATCTGCACTCTCAATACATTCCTTGCTTTAGGCTAAGTGTAAAGTTTAAACTTCTATCCTGTCACAAGGTGTCTGATTAAATCTCCTTCCCCTTGTTTAGCAAAGAACCTGTCTAAAAATACAATCTCATTTTAATTGTGAGAAAGTTAATAGATAGTGACATGTAACCTCAAGGACACTGTCTTTGTGATTGCAGTTAGCTAAAAAGAAGGCAAACTGCAGCCTTTGATGCCTTATCCGTGTTCTGTAGACATGAAGTAAAGAACATCATTATTTGAATTTTATTCCCCAAAAATTTGAATTTTGCTCAGGACTGGAGCATGATTTCTCACCATCTTGGGCAATATTTTACACCTAATCAACCAAATCTTGACTTTGTATCTATTAACATTTTTTTCTATTACTGCCTAAATAGTGTCATAGTCTATAGAAAATGGTTACTTTAACTGAACTTCATCTCACTTTATTAAGAAAGGATATTAATGATGCAGTTCACCTATATTTATAAGCATGTCTGCCTAAAAATGGCATGAAATGATGCCTGTAAATGAACTGATATGCATAACAGATTTTATGTATGAATAGTAAATTTAATCCTATTTAAAAATTGCCTAAGGGATTAAGAAACAGGCAAGTCTTCTCAAGTTCTTTTACATCTTCTTTGGCTCATCTTCGGCAGAAAGACATAGGGTTCTCTATATTCTTACTATTCCAGTTTTGTAGTCTTCCCTATTAATCATGTTTCTCGGACTGTAGAATGCAAATGTCTGAAAGTTGGAGCCACGAAAAAGATTTCAGACATAGGTCCTATAGAAATAGGTCCTGGAAAGAGTTTTGAATACAGAGGAATAACACTGTAGGAGTATCACTGTATGCACTAGAAGGTGACCTATGGAAAGCCAGATGGTAAAGCCAGTGTTGTTATTAGTTTTTTAACTCCAGGAACATAACAGATAGCTACTGGGTTAGTAAATACAACAGGTGTCTTGATATTTTTCTGCCAGTCATACTCAGTGTCAAGCATTATAAAGGCAAAAAAAAAATCTAAGCATTACCTCTATGTAATTAATAAGTAAAATGCAAGACACTACAGGGAACCCTTAGCTTTGACAATAGACTTTGTAAACCATGTTGGAACCACAATATTGTTGCTAAAAGAGAAGGCTGTTAATCCATACTGAAAAAAAATTAAAAAGCTGAAGAATGATCTGAACCTGACATTTTTTTCAAGAAAGCCTATTTTACAGACTGCATTTGAAAGTCCTTCATTCTCTGTTATAGATCGCAGATACTTAACAGAATGGTTTAACACCTTTCAAAAAGAATCCTCTGAAAGCGTATTTTCTGTTAAAAGGACAGAGATTTAAATTGTTCTGTCCTTGAAGAATGAGCTATATTGTAATACCACACCTAAGTGTTTCAAAGGATCTAAACTGAAATCCTCTCAAATTATCTATGCCAGTTTTCCTTACTGAAGCCAAGATGATGAGGTGTCACTCCACAAGTTTTCATAAACTAAACAAAATTACATTGTTTTTCTCAGCTGATACTTTATGATAAAACCCACTGACATTGCTCAATGTGTGTACAGCACTACAGGGTGCTGCTTTAAAATTAAATTTTTCAACAAAAATAAATGAGAAGGAAATATTTGCAGGAAAAAAATCCAGTGTACAGGCTGTTGTTAAGACATTTTTCAGAGTTTCAGCAGCAGAGCTGTTTAAAAGTAAAGAAATTATAAAAATGAACTGTAAGTTTTAGTTATGTTTCTAATATAATTTTTTCCTTTTACCTAGATATTTAGTAAGGCAATAAAAGATCTCAGTGTATTTTCCTCACACAAGGAAAATATCTGAAATCCTAGTTTGTACTCTCCTAGAAGAATACCATAAACATACTGAATGGTAATCTTGATGAAGGTTGCTGCTGATCTCTCTTGCTGAAGTCACTTCAGTCTGAAAAAATTTTAAATGTGCATTAGAAGAGGGCCTGGCATCTTCTGACCACTCTGGTTAAATAGGCTTAGGTTCACCAAAAGTACTTATTTTGAATTAATAAACTAATTACTAAATGTATTTTTTAAGCTCTGCCCTTACTTTTTTTTTAATATATATTTTCATGTATATAAAGAACAACATGACGTACAAAAAAATAAATGTTTTTATTTTTATCTTTTTATTATTATATTAGTAATTATAATATAATGCACAAAGTGATGCAAACAATATCACACCACCCCCATCTTGAGGTCACAGCATAGTCTGATAGCGCCAACAAAGTATGTTGATATGCTAAGACTATACTTTTACAAGCAAGCTTTTTTTCCAGTTTCTTGCTGGTCATCGGCTAAAGTAAGGACTTTTTTGCATACAATAGGTAAAGAATTTGTAGTTAAACTAATTTTTAATTCACACACCATTTTTAAATTTAGTTTTCTTCCTGAGTTGCATTTCTATTTTGTTTTGACCACACGTGAAGACCATTCATGCCCAAAATGAGCACATCTGATCTAATACAGTATTTAGGCAGCTTTGAATCAATAAGAAGATTTGATTTATCCCATTTCTTAATATTGATTCAAGCATGCATTCACCTATTAAGTGGATAAGTTAGGCACAGTCATTGCCATGGATATCCAGGTCAGGATAATGCAGCATGTTGCTGTTATAGGTGAGTAATGGGATGACTGGCTCTCCCTTAAGAGATGAATATTACGTGCATGTTAAGAGAAGCTTTACTGATGTATGATTATGCTATTGTGGTTTGTTGTTTAGCTGTCCTCTGTTCTCCCCACAGTCCCCTTTCCCCATTTCTGTATTGCTGCTGTTGCCACCAGACAGCCCGGATTGTACGGGACACGTGGAGGGAAGGGGAGTTCCTGTGCCCTTGCATGGGGCAGTCGGGAATGGGGAAAGGCTGTTGTAAGAGGGGCGCAGCATGGCAACACCTGACCTCCAAGCAAGTTTCAAGAAAGCAGAAAGTTGACTGAAAGACTTCAGGAGGGGCCAGGGTTGCCTTATGCAAACCCCAGAGGCACAAAAGGCAGAGCAGCCATTCTGTAGATGAACAGGATGCAGCTGGTCATGTGCTCCCAGTGCGCTGCTCTTTTTCCCTATTCAGTCTTTTCTTGTGTTTTGTAAAGGTTTAGTAAACCTTTAACAGTTTTAAAAGTGAGTTGTTTCTCACATTACTGTGACAGTAGGTCTTGTAGCAGTATCATACAGTGATGTTACGTTGAAGTTGCAGACAAAAAAAAGGACTGATGAGGTGAATATGTGACTGAGATATGTGAATATGCTTGAGATTTTTCTCTCATTCAACCCAGTAAACCTGTCATTCTTATAAAAATATTTAATCTTTTGACTTCCAGACTTCTTGATAACCAGTATAATATCTGTTTTATAGCCTGTTTAGAACTCATTTTTTATTCCTGACTTTATATGATTATATAAAGTAATTAAGTTATTTCACTAGCCTATCCTTTAGTACATAACAGTGTTATAAAATAAATCTGGTGACTCAGGAATATAATTCCAGCATTTTATGTAATTTGAAGTTATTAAGAATTCTTGTAGATGTCAGGAAATATATCAGGTCCTGCAAGCACCTGAAAATGTCAGACTTACAACCTTTATTTGTATTGATGCTCAACTAAGAAGTTAAGCTTTAAGCTCTTCATTATGATTGTTTGCAAGAAGATATTTCTTTCCTCTTGAGACTAGTAGAAAAATACTTTCAAAGACATATTTCATTTGCTCAGGTAAATGTCGGTTATCTTTTTGCATACAATTATTTTATATAATCATGTAAAGTATTAGTAAAGCTTAAATCAGTGCAATTTTTTACAAAAACATAATGACTTTATAAATGTTATTACACTACAAATATTGATATAAAACTTTGTTACTGCTTGGAGGTTTAATAAAGTCTGTGCTGAAAAAAAGAAATGGAATTAAGACTTTCTGGGACTCTCAAAAGTGGACATGCACACAGGGAAATCACTATATACAGTGAAATGCTTGGAAACAAAACAGATATAAGTCATTCAGTGAAAACTTAGTCTTTCTTTTACTTTATGTTTTTTTCTCTTTCATATATTTATGGTGGTGATAGTTTCTTGTATTATAATTGCATGTATTATAATTCAGAACATTATTCAAGTTTGTGCTTTTGGGGAACAGGCAGTAAATATGTTTCATGTGTATATTTTTATTTTATAAAGCTACTTGGTTCTGTGGAGAACTGTCAGAGAGCTCCATCATAACATTGTATGAATGAATCTGTTCATAGTGCTACACAGGGAAGGTTAGTTTTTTGGATGGGCAAATGTTAGTCACTTAATTTCTGCCATAGTATATTATCAATCATTTTCAGAAGCTTTCCTTTATTTTTGTCTGAACTTTAGAGTATATTATTCAGATAAACCTAGGACAGGCATTTCTCAGTTTCAGCATACTTGAATCTTCTTTCAAGAATTAAAAGAAGAGTACCAACAGTAGGTTACCAATAGAGTGAAAAGAGGCACCCTAAGTTACTGATAATTACTGCAGCAGCTTCAAAGAAATTTTTAATAGCAGAGAATATGTTTGCCTGAGTTTTGTATAATGTTTGTGATGATATAAAGAACATATTTTTCATCTAGAAAATACACATGAACTTGAGGAACATAATATAATAATATTGATATGCTTTGACTTGTTGATTGTTATGCATATTTATATATGCACAGACTGTAGTGGGTAAGACCAAATTTCTGTCTCTGCCACAATCCTTTATTAAACAATCCCAAACAGAAGCTATGTGAAAAGAATAAAAAGGACTAAGCATGCAACACCCTATTACTATTCTTCTCCTCCTAAATTAACAAAATAACAAAACAAAAATGGCCAGATGGAGTACAATTTTGTTAAGTAAATGATTTTTCCTTTTTAATTTTAATATTAATTGTTCCACTCTGCTTCTTATGTCCTATTTTTATTAGAGCACTTTTCAGGTCTTGATATCATTATGCTCAACTCTGCTCCACAGAAATACAATCAATGTATGACACTCATCTCAGTCAGCTTAAAGGTTGACATCTATTTGTTCAGTTACGGTGTTTAACAATGTATTAGTCTATTTTGCTATGGCCTTTAATACAATACATTATATTATGCTAATAATGGACAAGATAAGAATGTGCATGTTAAAGGCATTAAGGAATATCTTTATTAATGTGTCCACTGCTTAAACTTCAAAATTTAAAAAGTAAAAAACTCCAAAACTCTGAGAACTTTCTACAAATTTACGATTTGATTAGGTACAGCTGATACACAGCACGTGTATTCTTTCTTAGTTGTATGGCATGACTGTAGTGGGAAGCTGCCATCTCTCTTCCTCTCCTGACTGCATCTCTGTCTGACTGATGACACATACCTGCACTGATGTCTTTTCAGCAATTGATTTAGCAGGTTAATTTTCAACCCTTTGTCTGCTTCTCTTCATAAAGTTATTAAATATTGAAATATTGAATAAGACAGAATTGTTATGTTTTAACTCAGCAAAGATCATTCTGTTAGTCAAAGCTGTTTGGAAAGTAGTTTCACATAATGATTAAACACATTCTGTGTAGAAAACAGCTCAGATGTTTTTTTAATTTAATGTTTTATACTTTTATATTCACGCTCATTTTTCAGTACATTTGGCCTTAACATAAATGTTACTTCCAGACTCTAACCTTTTATTTAAGGTTTACCGCGGCTTTTAAAAAACATTATTAGCACTTGATGATTTTTTTCAAATACTAGGAACAAATTGTAAAAATAAAAGTAGCATTTTAAAATAAGATTCTCATAACCCATATGTGAAAATGAAGTATAAGTAACTGATCTTTTGAAGATTTTTTTGTTTGTTTATTTTTTACTTCTGACAGGTCATGCTTTGTACTCTTTTCTTTCTACTGAAAACAAACAAGAAATGAAACTGAACAGTTTAATCTAAGTGTTTGAAATATAAATCCTAGTCTTTGCTTCTTAGCAGATACAGCTCACTTTGGAAGTTTAATCAACAGTTTATTTCCATGAACTTATCTGTCCACAGAAGTTACTTAAGAAGATAGTCCTTTCACTCTTTAGGCCAAAATAATTCTCTTTTAGTAATTTGCCTAATTTAATTCGTAAAGTGGTGGCATACTCAGAATTTCCTGTTAATATATACAACTGAGATAGTTTGGAATTCTTAAGCATCTTCCACTCATTTATAAAGTTCTTGCAAATGATGGTCAGACAGAAAGATGCATCATATATAGACAGCAACAAATAGTATGTTGCGGCTTTTATTTTGAATACTTCTTATAGAGCATTTTATTTTTCTGCCAGCTTTCTTTATTTTTTTGAACAAGGTTGAAACCATGATAACTAAGTTTAAGCTTTATTTTCATGTCTACATTACTTTAAGTAACCAACCTTTTTCAAACAGTAATGAAAGAATTTATTAAATGATACGATGACTGACAATATATTGGACTGTATTGAAAGAGCAATAGAAACATTTAGGTTGAAAGGGACCCTGAAGATCATTGAGTATAATTATTAACATTGTCGAGTCCAAACAATCTAATACGGATGATTTTTTAAAGTGTTTCTATCAAAGAAAAGTCTGAATGAGCTGTAAGAAGTGATATTATACCTGAAGTCAATAAACTTTTAAAAAAGCATAGTTTTAATAATCTTGATAAATATTTAATTAGCTCCTCTAAGGCAAAATGCAATATTATTGCAACTTTTATTAAAACAAATATTTATCTGGAACCTACAAAAAAATAATTTCTGAATCAGACTTTGACTCTCATAGGATTTTCTGTACATGTATGTGCATGATGTCAACATACTAATAGTTCTTTTTGTGATACAACACAGGGTGACTTAATAAAGTAATACTAAATGTATATTCTTATTACAAGCTGAAGAAAAAGATAAAATTACCCTAAGACACTGTACACAAATTCCTGCTTCCAGTTAAGATTTTATTGTTGCCATTTAAAAAATACATACATATGCCTTTATAAATATATAAAGTATATTTCACATATTAGAATAATTTTAAAGAATCTGAATAATCTCTCCCCTCAAAATTTACCTAAAATATTTCATATTGTGATGTTCTTTTATGTGTATTAGAATACATTTTATACCACAAAATTAATTCAGTAAGTTTTGCATAAACTTTTAAAATAATGCAGCTAATCTTATATTTACTGTTATGTATAAAGACCATATTCTGTTTTTTAAGATACATCCAGCTATAAAAGTGTTCTTTTGATGAAAACCAGTGATAAAACACTGGGAATAGGAGTACCTTTATTTTTTGAAAATGTCTGTTATATCTGCAAGGAGAATCTCATAAATGTTAAAATTAACAAGGTGCAATAAATTTAAAGTACAGATTAGCTGAGTAATCTACCTTGAAACCCTATGTAAGCACTTTCCTTCAGTGACATTTTGACCCTTCATAACCTCAAGTTAATCTTCTTTGAAAGAAGAATACAAATCCACTGAAGAGGATTAAATCACAGTGATCAGAGGACAATGGCACACCCCAGTGAGTAGTTTTGCACATCATTTCCTGTTGCTTTAGTGGCCTTAGTGGTGTTCTTTTCCTATTTAGGGAGAGGTGGGTGTGTGTGCAGGTTGTTGTGGTTAAGCCCAGCAGGAGCAGGGAAGGAGAGATTCTCCACATTTCCTTTGAGCGGCCAGACCTGGTGGGATAGTCTTTCCATGGCCGAGATACCAGCCCCTAGGGTTTAGGCAGGAGGGTCAGAGATGCTCTTCCTAGGCAGGCCAGGACATACAAAGGTGCCTGCCCAGTGCTTTATCATCAGAGTGCTGGTGTATGACATCAGTGTTCTCCACACAAATCTTCACCTGCACTGAATTTCACCCAAATCCTTGAAGTCCTTATTATTGTCCACTGTAGACATCACTGCTATTTCTAGTATAGTGTGTAAATTTATTTAGTAAAACTGGTGTCTTAGAAATGCTGTACTGGAAGTCTGCGCAACCCACATGATGGTATTTTTATATACTAGATTAATTTTAGCTGTTATTGAGATTTTAAAAAGATCTGGAATTTCTTGTTCATATGCCTTTTCTAGGCTAAATTCTTATTATTATCTCATTAAAGTTAACTACAGTTTTTAGGATTTTGTTCCTTATTGATACACTTTTCTTTTAGTAACTAACACCATGAAAAGACAAAAGATGGTCAGGTTTGAGTCATTAAATTGTTCCTGCATCATTTGTACCTTCATTGCAGTATTGATTGAATTTCTTAAATGTCACTGTTGATTACAAAGTCACATGATTTCAAATAGAAAATTGTATTTGAATCTCAAATATTGCTGAAAACACCATACTGGTAGTTGGTACTAAAGAAAGATCTGTGAGAAATACTAAGCAACAGTTGAAGATTTCAATTGTGACACACATTTGTCTATTAGTAAGACCCTCTATAAAAAATATTTATTTCACTGAAGTGTTCTTCAAAGTTCTTCAGTACTTTTTATCTTTCCCAAGTTCTTTCAACCATTGAATGATTTATCTATTCAGCTCATAAACAGACATAAATTTTACATTTGGACTGAAATTGATGTGACATACTAACACCTCTACTTTTTGCAAAGTCAGCATATCCTCCAGAGCAGCCTTTTTTATGTTGCTCTCTTGTTTTATTAGCAATTTAGATTAAAGGGGGTTGTTATTCAGATGAAATATTGGCTTTTTTTTATGTTGCTGTGAAATTTGAGAAAAACAATACTTCCTAATCTAAAACGTTATCAAGAACAAATTTCAGACTTGGTGCATTTGATTTCTTTGTTATATATATGCATATAAAAAAATCCATTCAGACTCTACATTATACATGAGAATTGCTGAATTAAGTTAACAGAAAGCTACAATGATATCTTACTTAGCATTGTGTGTGTTTGCATGCTGTTTGCATATGAACACTTCTGAAAATTCAATTTTATTCTAATCATTAAAAACTAACAAAATTTACCAGAAAAGAGATCATATAAAATATGGAGTCTTGATTTTTATATCAACAAACATCATTTATATAAGATTGTAGAGTGAAAGTTTTTAAGTGCTAGAAGTAATGAACTACATTAACTGGGATATATGTGCAGGTGAAGCTGAATACAATGCACTGACTGTCAGTGATACAGTTTTCTACTGCCTTGTACCTTCGCTTCTCCTCTCACCTTTCCAGGCCAGCACAGCCATGGCCAGTCCTTTCTTCAGTAGGACATTATGCACCTTCATGGAAAGATTAGTTGTAATATAAAAAATAAATGAAGCATGAGTCCTTGTAAATACATATGTAAAGTTTCCAGTCTGCATCTCCAGCTATGCATGTTGATGTGTCTTTCTTGTTTGAAATAAAAAAAATAGGACCATATTTATCAGGTAGTGAATTTACTTGGCTTTGTTTCAATGCTAGAGTGATATTAGCATGTGTGCACTTGCGTAGCCTTCCTTGAAGAACTTTAAAAACTTTAAATGCTTAATAAATAAATAAATAAATAAATAAA
>VWYI01013741.1:9833-49004 GCA_013399455.1 Anthoscopus minutus | reverse complement strand
AACCAAAAAAACATGTAACCCCCAACACTGTGTTATTCACTGGTTCCCACCTCAATCTGCATCCCAATGTCTACTCATTCTGAAATCAAAATTAAAAATAAATATCAGAAAAAATAAATGCTATTCTACTCAAAAGACCAGTTTAAGAAGAAAAGTGGGCAAATAAGATATACAAACATTATTAAAGTTCTTTCTTAACACTGAAATTATTCCGAAGGATTCATATTTGGTACAGATTTTTTTCTACTGTTCTCTTTCCCAATTAAAGTTTCATAACTGCAAAACGGCTCACACACAGATTGTCAGTCTCATAGTTTGCCTTAATGCATGTAGCTCAGTGTTTGTGACTGAAACTTGGCATGGGTCTACTCACTACGGTAGTTGCCCTAATCTCTCAGGCGGTGAGAGATTAGAGCTTGTTATCAGGCAGTTCTAATGTTCAACTTGCTTCATAAAAAATGGGAAGGTCATGAACTCAGTTTGTGGTAAAAGCTTGTCTCAGGTGCCGGAAGTGCTGACACACTTCTTCCAATGAAGTGTTAACTCAGGAGTGACTGTAAAGGTACTAAACATCCATTGTGCAGCACAGCGCTGAGTTCCTTTTGATCTTTCCTTTACAGCACGGTCACTACATCTCAGATTGTCCTGTTCTGTTTGCCTGTCATAGATCTTGACCTGGGTGTTCACATTCCATCCTTATTAGCCAAACACCAGACCTGTGGTCACTGAAGTATTTGCTGTACTCACATTTTGACAGGACAGTGGTTCTGTTCCTATTCTAATTAATTTTTTCTCAGTCACAAGTGTAAAAAGCCAGAGCAGTGCTCTAGAAAGGCTACTGTAATCATTGACTCCAAGGTGAAAGTGAGTTTCGTCAGTATTTGGGGCAAATTGTGACACTTCTCCTCTCACTTAGGATGATTTTCAGATTTATTCTCGTAAGACTGTGACATGGATCTCTGTGTCTGCATTTATCAAAAGTAGATCAGATTATCCAGCCACTGAGGAAGACTCAATCTTCAGCAAAGCCATAATGAAGCCAAGTTTGCAAGTAAGTAAAGTATTCCCTGCAGAATCTGGGAGATGATGGCAAATCTCAGCCATGCTTCATGGAATGAAAGTGACCCATGAAACACACCCAGCTAAGAATCTTGCAGATTGAGGAACACAGTGAGCTGTGGAAATAGCAGAGAACTGTACTCAACAGTCCTCGCCTCTGTAAAAATCCTTTTTCTGAGGGGGTTTATGAAATGAGAATTCTCACTATTTCTGACAGAAAACCTATGTTGTAAGTAGGATGGCTTCAGGAGACTGGGGTTGGCAGTGAAGAATCAAAGCTCCAAATAAAAAAATCATTCCTAGTATAGGAATCAGGGAATTTAGGGGTGACTGTGTGTCTGCATGGAGACTGTGCAGAACTGAACGCAGCTGCCTCAGTAACAGGAAAACAGGGAAGAATGCAGCTGATGGGGAAGAGAACAGAAAAGTGCCTGAGCTACAACAGTATTTCTAGAAATGTTTCATCAACACATTTTACTTTCTTGCCTTTGTATGCACCAATTTGTTCTTTCACGTGCATTTGCAAGAAATGAGTAAGTGCACTAGTGAGTTCAGCTAGCTCTAAACCCACCACATTATTTGGTGCATTGGCTGGGAAATTTGAATTGGCAAATCTGAACTATTACACATTTGTATGCACCAATTTGTTCCTTCAAGTGCATTTGCTGGAGTCAGATACATGTTCTTGGCTTCTGCTAGTTCCACAGGTTTGAGATCCTGGTGAGACACTGGGGAGAAGGTAGATGATGGATTGATCCAAGCAGATCTCAATGTCCCTCCTGAGCTGAGTAAATGTAAATATCCCATGCCTAAAACATTTACCAGACAGTTCAGTTATGTCTCTTGCTCAGCATTACATGTTAAGTTTGTGTGAGCAATAGGAATGCAAAATGATACATTTGCTAATATTTGGCTCTTGATTATAGATAGTCGAGCACTGTGCCAAGGAATCCAGAAAAGAGCTATTTTCACTTTCAGGAAATAATTTCTAATTTACTAGAATTTCTTTTTTTATCTACAACAGTTTTTAGTAAATATTTTCTATATAAACCTAACTTTAGCTGAGCAAAGCTGCTGCTATTTCTGCTGTGGACAAATATTAATGTATCTAGTAAAGCGTAGTGCCAACTATTTTAACCAACCAGCACAATATGGAGAAAGTGGAGACAGGTCTGTAACATTCTTTTGAGGATCAAATCCAAATTTAGCCTCAAATAATAGGTCCTTTGAACACCACTTTCATGTCAATCAATACATCTAGATAGAAAATACCAGATTTCAAAGCATCAAAGAGAGAACAGTTTAATCTTTCCCTACCAATTCAAAAGCCCCTATCTCTAAGTCAATTATAAAGTGTTTTTGCCATTTAAGCTACCTAAGCCCACAGAGTTGTGTGTTGTGCCCAGGAGCTGTCTAAGGACCTGTTCCAAAAGGGAGCTGAGTCCCTCACTTCCCACTCCAGTCTTTAGCATTGCAGATATTGCAGCTCCTATTGCACGAAATCCTAATTTCAGACCTCTTGTTAAGTTAATGACTGTGGTTATAGCTCCATTTTGAGTCAGTGGATGAGGTGAGTCCAGATTTCATTGGCCTATAATAATGCTTATTGCACAGGGTAGGGAGAGTTCCCTGGAGCTGATTTCTTTATCACTCGTGTGTGCAGGTGTATATCCCTGCCTTCTGCCAGCTGATAGGAAGTGCCATTTTCTCTGATAGGCTTTGTTATTGTTGCTCAGGACAGGACAGACTCCTCTTGCAAGTTATAAATGACAGCATGTGTTCCTAATGGATAACTGCTCTGCAAGGGCTTAGCACTAGCAGTGACTCAGTATCCTGGGATGGCCTTTCTTGTCTGTTGGCACATCTGTTTAGCGAACCATGCTTGGAAATGGCCCAAAGCTCCTGCTTTCCCCAAAGTCAGACAGAAGACAAGGGAGCTCGTGGCCGAAGACAGATTTTTTCAGCTGCCTGCATACCCACTGTGGCATCAGTGACCTCTTAGGTTCATTCTGTAAGATCAGAGTGAAAATTATTCCTTTCTTCACAAAGAACACTGCTTTGTACTTGCTTGACCTAAAGATCTGTAAACTGGAACCTGCACTGAGCTGGGGATCCCAATCCATTATTCAACTAGGGAGTCAGTGTATGCAATCCTCTCTTCTCTCCCTCCCTGCCCCCATAAAATTTCCTTTATCTGCACTTGATCCCAGCGAGGATGCCTATATGAGCTCTGTGAGCAAGTCTCACAGCACCTTTGTTTGCTGTGTTGCATGTATTTTTGTCCCTGTTTTGTTTTCCAGGTGAAAACTATCCGAGTACAAAAAATCCACTATGTCTGGAATACCTATGCAAAACAGTTCCAGAGAGTTGGGTGAGTTCACTGCAATAATTGCACAAGTCTCTGAGGAAGTCAAGTGTCTTTGTGAATAATGTCCTAAAGAAAACACTCCCCTTCTATTTTAGAGTCCTAGAAGACCACTACACTTGCTCAGCTGTACATGATAAATTTGCTTCTGGTCTCACCTGCAGTGAACAGAATGTCAGGTATACATTTTAAAACATGAACACTCAACATATGGATTTCAAAGAGATGTAAACACCTTCTGTTGTTGCACTTCCCAGGAGTTTTTTGTGTATTTATTAATATCCACATAATTTTAGATGAAACATCTGTGCATGAAAATATTGAATGCAAAGGGCTAGAGAATCCTGTTTATTCCTTGTCAAAGCTTTTGAAGTGTCTCGGTATTCATCACTATTACTATTCTCAATCAGGAAATAACTATATCCTGTAACTGACTTTAAGCAGTTCTTATTTGGAGTATGAGAAAGTCTCTCTGAAAGAGTGCAGAGGTATGTTTGCTTCTTCACTGGGGCTCTAAATTGACTAGTTATGGTCTTTGAACTTATTGTCTTAAGCTACTATATCATTTAGCAAGCTACAGAACATGTATTTATGAAACTGCTAAATACAGAAATAATCTTCAGTTGATTTAATACTGAAAATCCAGCTCCTGACCTTAGCTCATGTCAAATCTTACATTCCAGTCGCTCTTAAATTTTTGCCAAATTATTTGGGTTTGGATCATTTAGTTTTACATGCAGAATTCCTTTGCTTATAGTCTCAAAGTAATTTTTGCATGATGGAAACATTTGCCTAATAGGTTGTGTTATATCTCTTGTCTGCATAAGTAAATGTCACTGGTACCACCATATTTTCTGACATAAGCACTGTAGGGACATTTATTTTTTTTCTTGAAGAAATATCCTCCCTGCCTGTAAACTGGGATCAAAAGAAGTTCTCAGGACTACTGAAATCTGCATTTTCTTGAGAGAGTGACATTGCCACTATTTTATATGTGAGTGATGTATTTTGTCTTGTACAGGAGAATGATATGTGGGCCAAACACTATTGATGTTCCAGTGCTCCCTATTTGGAAACTACTCATCAAGGAGGTTAAGCATTTCTGTTGCTTTTATTCTAAGCTGCTTGAGAGGCCATGTCTGCATATAATTGATTCTACATCTGATTTAACTTCCCACTACTCACTTTTCAAGAACATTTCCTTTTCAAATCTTGTTGAAAGCTGTTCTATGAAATAATCATAAATTCATTGATTATCCCTTGTTCTCCATCCCCATGTCTGTGTGTGTGCTTGGTATTTCTATGTATCTGTGTCTTGGGAGCTCATTCCATTTGCCTTCTGAAGGCCACTGAAGGTTTCCAAGCTGCACTGGAAATCAAACCTTCCAGACAAGAGCTGTCTCTTAATCAACAGAGCTGGAGTGAACAGCAGTACCTGGTACATGCCTAGAGCTACAGAGAGATCCATTGAGCTCATGATCTTGGGCACAGCACCACACAAAGCACCAATATCTCTTTCAGACAGGAACAGCCTGTACATGGCCTAAACAGGGTGTTTGTGGCAGTGGGCTGATGGTATGTGAGCTCCATGCTCACAGAACAATCTGCTCTTCTCTCACCTTTGTTACATTTCTTGTAAGAAGCAAACAAAACAAGGATTGGGCTGAGTCATTCACATCCCAAATAATATCCATATTATTTCATCCTTCTGTCAGATGAAGATGGACCGATCTGATTACACTAAAGTGACTGCTATGAAAATTACAAAGGGAGTCAGAAGTCACAATACTTTATGTCTCATATTCCAGACCTTTTCTAACAGGTTGAACTGTCTAGATATATTGGGGCCAATTAAATGTGGCCAGCTCTTTACTATTGCTGTCTCTCCAAACAGGTCCTAAATCCATTTTACGTGTTCCAGCTGTTCAGTGTGTGTCTGTGGTTTGCTGAAGATTACATGGAGTATGCTACTGCCATCATAATCATGTCTCTCCTCTCAATATTTTTGACTGTATACGATCTTAGGAAGGTGAGACACCTCAAATTTTCCACAAGGCAGATTTACTTCTAATGCCTGGGGGAGGCCAGCATGTTACAACATGGACACAGTGGTACAAGACTTACTCAGAGGTGTAGTCTCGTGACATTGTGTAGTAGCAGGTGTAATGGCCTGGCCTCCCAGTCACCATAATCTCTATGTGATACCTTACCCACATCCTCCCTTCCCCATTCCAGTGCTTCACTTTGTAACATTTTGTTACGCTCTCAGTAATTAGGGTGGGGAATTTCTTTCTCTGTGTGGTTGTATAGTTCCTGTTAGAGCCGGCGCCCAGTTTCTGAAGGCTCTCATAGCCACAAACAACAAAAAGAAATAATTGTTAGTGGACAAATTGCATAATGTAAGATGTAACACTTTTGTGTGTTCTTCTTTAATTTATAGCAATCCATTAAACTGCACAGACTGGTTGAGTCTCATAACAACATCATGGTCACTGTCTGCAGAAATAAGGAAGGTGACTCCTCTATGCTTCTTTTTTCCAATGTGTTTTGTTTCTATAGCGATTTATATTAAACCCAAGCATATACAGTAAGAGATTTATTCTAAAGTGGTTTTCCTCTTCTGTTTCTCCGCTCAGTTAACTCACTTCTGCACAGAGTTAATTTAACTTAGAAATAAGTTATGGCACATCAAACATATTAATATTTGAGTGCAGCCTTAGCAGAAATTGTCAGGAAAACTAAGTAATTTTTCTTAAAGCAGGGCTGACATAGCCAACAACATACCCATTAAATGACCATGAGTCCACCTAATTGCTCCATGAAAAGTCTGTTCATTATCAAGGTATCTAGATCACAATCCAAACAGATGAAGTCAAATAAAGGAATGTAGATCCAAGGCTCTTCAGTTAGGTCAGTGCATTGGAACAATAACCATTGGTTTGGCTCCTGGGTAGATAAAGGGGAATTCTACAGTTGGAACAGATGCCAAGGCTTTTTGTAAACATTAGAGGCTATAAATTTAGGTCCTACTGTGGTCCTTTGTTTATCAGCTATTATAAAGAACTCTATTCAGCAAGTAGTTCCTTGTATTTTTTTCCCCTTGCTACAGGGAAATATATGAAGCACAAAGTTTGCATTACTTGTCTCTTTCAGGTTTCCATGAGCTGGAATCACACCAACTTGTTCCTGGAGATATGCTGATTTTGAAAGAGGGCAAAACCCTTTTGCCATGTGATGCCATCCTGGTCAGTGGGCAGTGCACTGTAAATGAAAGCATGCTGACAGGTACAGCTCATCCCTCCCAGGTTGCCACCTGAACACCATCATTGCCCCATGGCTCCAGCCAGTGACACAGGATAGCCAGTGTCACCTTGTGCATCCCATTCTGTGAGGCAGTCCATAGCTGGCTGAGAAGGGGATTCGTTTGGTTCCATATAATAGAGATTGAATTGCTGTTAATTGCCTAAACAGATAATATGGACTTTAGGAAGGGCAATTTATCTTTTTCTACATTCCTGGGGTGCACCACTTAGGAAGAGGTGATCTGATCAGAAGAGAGAGTGGACAGTGGAGAGGAGTGACAGTGGAGAGGAGTGAGCAGGACAGGAGAAGAAAATGAATATGAAGCAAAATTTTTCCTACACAGGGCCCACAGTCCACTCTGGCTGCAGGGGTTTCTGTCACTCACCGGATGTCTCATCACTGCAACATCTCCGTGGAGTGTCTGTCTAGCCCTCCACACACTTAACCTCCCATTGCTGTGATAGCAGTGAAGGACATACCAGGTGGGAAAGGTCACTAGAAAGCAGAATTTTTGGTGCAGAAGGAGGTCACAGTTCTATTTCTTGTCTTAAAATTTGATCTTGGTCTGAATAAAACTGAAACTGACAGTTCAGAAATTTCATATAAATGAGAAATTTCAGAAACACCTTTCATTTAGACAACTTCAGCTGTCACAAAATATTTCTTCTTCACCTTAGTGTCTGCTTTGACATAAATAGGGTATCTGTCACCTGTCAAGCATTGAGCTAAAGGCCCTCCTTTTTACTAGAGAGGGAGAATAGGGAATATCATGTTCCCATCTGCTTGAGGGAATGTGTAGTGACCTGCACACGAGGTTCAAGCTAGGTAAACAACTTGTGGCCATTCAAAAGCAATCATGCAACCGCAGTTCAGGCCTCTTTTCAAGTCTCTACATCTACAGAGTTTGGAGTCCTTAGACTGCTTTCAGTTCTCAGACTTATATAAGCTGCTGTACTGATGCAAAGGAAAACTCTTCTCTGGCAGTCTGTTTGCTAGGCTTTAAGCTCTATTCACTATGAAGAGGTCAAAATATAAAAGTAAAATTTCTGTAAACTAGTTTCTCTAGTAAATACTCTTTAACTTACTTCCTAGATGTCTAGGTACTTATTTGAAAGGCAGCAGGCTGTTATTAAGTGTACTGCAGTTTCCCTTATCTGAGCTAATCTTCCCTAGGAGAAAGTATTCCTGTAACAAAGACCCACCTACCTCGAGCTGATAATTTCAAGCCCTGGAGAGTGTATTGTGCAGAGGATTACAAAAAACACATCCTCTACTGTGGAACAGAGGTCATCCAGACCAAGGCAGATGACAGAGGAGTAGTGAAAGCTGTGGTGCTGCGGACCGGTCAGTCAAAACTTGAGTTCACTTTTCCTTCCATAATTTTTCTCACTGGAACAGTCTGACAATGTATCAAATCACATTAAGTTAAAGGCACTAATCCATATTTACAGCAGACAGATGGAAAATTATTATCTTGGGCTGGGCTAAATTATTATGCATTGTTTCTTATTGCTTGGCATTACTTCCACAAAAACTGCCAGCATATAATTACGAAGAAGAATTTTGCTCTGCTTCTTAGACATTGAAAAAATCCTTCACTGTAAGACAAAAATAACTCCTTTCTATATTCTGCAGATAAAGTCCCATACACTAAAATGAAACACCTGGGCTTTCTTTCATAAATTGAAGAAATTCTGAATAATTTTGAAGCCTCCCCATTCCTTGCAGAGAAGTTTTTGAAATATTTTCCCCTTGGAATGATTTTAATTTGTCTTTCCAGGTTTCAACACAGCCAAGGGGGATCTGGTGAGGTCCATTCTCTACCCTAAACCCATGAACTTCAAGCTGTACAGAGATGCCCTCTGGTTCCTGATGTGCCTCATAGCATTTGCAGCTATTGGAATGATCTACACAGTGTGTGTATTTGCACTTAATGGGGTGAGTTACTAAACACAGGAGAAATGGTTCACTTGAAATCCTTTTAGAACAGCTCACTCATTCTCATGCATCAAAGTCAATGTGAGAAGAGTTACACACTGTAAGCAGTAGTTCTGCAAATTTTAAAGCCTAATTGGTTTAGAACTTTTTCAGAAACTTTCAAGAAATCATTTAATGCCATGATTATTATCTGCCAATATAAAGTCCAAGTCATGAGTTGCAAAGATGATTCTGTAATTCAGCTTTTGAATAATTTTTCTCCCGAGGAATAATCTACAATCAGTTGGCTCAGAAGATTATTTCCCCTTAGGATATCAAAGAAACTGTGTTTAAGAACATATTAATGTGTCTGCTTTGCAGTTTTAACTTTTTTTTTTTAAATTTAACTTCCCCGTTGTAATATGTAAAATACATGTTGATACTATCTCAATTGCTAAAATTGTCTTGCCAATTTTTAAGACTGAATCACAGGATATACTAAATGCTTTCTTTTCTGTGAAGGTTTATATAAAGGTGGGTAACAAGTACTTCATTCTAACATAAAATAGATACAAAATATTATCAAACTGATGTGTTCTGTGGTCTGAGACAATGTCAATGAAGGGAGACCCAGAACACAATGGAAATTCAGCACATCAAATGCAGCATGATTTGTGGTCATGCTCAGAAGTAATAGCAGTAGATCTCTATGAAGGTTTGCAAGCGTTCCTGAACTGCAAATTTTCTTTAGTTTGTAGTGTCTATGTCCTGGGACCCCAATTTGAAAAGCATTCAATTCTTTAGCTTTCATATCAACTGCCCAGAGGAATGGTGCCCACACTCAGCATCCCGGCTGTCAGTTTTACACTGACCTCTAAGCTCCAAAATTATAGATTGCTTTTACAAATGTAACTGTTACTTCCATATCTCTTCCTGCAGGTAAAAGCAATTTTCTTACACAACTCCTAGAACATAAGGTCAGAAGAAATCATTAGCTCATACATTCTGCCCTCATTTTCATCACCATCCCATATGTCTCACATGTCACCTTAACATGGAGTCCAGAGCTGTGCCTGTAGGCATTTGGATGAATGCCCATATAAATAGCAGATTCCTTTGTACTGTGTCATGGGAAAATGTGTTTGACTGAGGGTGCAATGATCTAGCTGACATGTTTGAACACAGGTTTTTTGGAGGAGGCTGTGAACTCTGCCTTGCAGGTTTGTTTGCATGGAGAATGGATGAAGGCCTGGAGGCTGCTCTTTAGCACTGATGAGGCTTTAAAGCTTCTGGTTAAGTCAAGCCTATTAATTTTGTATGGAGATGAATACATGGTGATGGACCACAGGCAGAAAACAGTACAGCCTGGAGCACCTGCAGTGGAGGGGAGGAGGGATGAAGAGGGCAACACCCAATGCAAGCAACAGTCCTTGCCACTCTTCCTGATAGCTGTCCTTGTTATTATGTCAGGAGGAGACAGGAGAAGTGGTGAAGAAGGCTTTGGATGTTATCACTATTGCTGTCCCACCAGCTCTGCCAGCTGCCTTGACAACAGGAATCATTTATACCCAACAGAGGTTGAAGAAAAAGGGCATCTTTTGCATCAGCCCACAGAGGATCAACATGTGTGGACAGCTGAACCTTGTCTGCTTTGACAAAGTAATGGCTGTGTGGTGGTTATGACCTCACTGGTAAAGGGAGCCATGTTAGGGGTGGGAGGCTGGGCTTTGATTGACCACTTCCATCTTATTTTATAAACACAATGACCAGTGCTGTGTACTTAAGTTTTTGTTCTCTGAACAGAAGCTGTGGCAAATTCTTGTTTTTCTTGGAATCTAGGAATTGTCTTGTAGCCCTTTTGCTCTGCACTGTGATGGTATTTTATGAACAGTAACTTCTTAAAATAAGTCTTGTTTTTTATTCCTATTGGAGCTCTCATGTGGGAAGTTAATTTAAATGTACATTTTAACTTAGACTGGCACCTTAACAGAAGATGGCCTGGATCTTTGGGGCTTCCTGCCCTCTGAAAGAAACTGGTAAGGCTCCTTGACACACCAATGGCATCTAAGTTTGGTGGGATAGTGATTAGATTCTTCTGCTAGATGAAGGACTAAATCTGAAAGACAGTTATTGTTAAACAGTTAAGCAGTTTGAAGTTTCCCATGTTTAGATTTTAAGTTTTACTTCTATATCCTCTAGAAAATGAATTGTTTGCCTTATTCTAGCGGTCTTGCTCCACATGAAAAGATGCAGCCACTGTAGCCAGCATTTCTGGTGGCATTTCTTGGCACAGCATGTCTGGGCAGACAGTGTTCAGTAGACAGGCTGGGTTAGATCTAAAAGCTGCAGTATAACCTCAGCCCTTTATGACAGGAAGTCACTGGTAACCACAAGATTGACACTGTTCTTTCAATGGCCTTGATTTTGCCTATGTACATTTCCAGAAATGTGCATACACAGAATTGCTCAAACTTCTATCAGCTTCAGAACTCAAAGAATCTTTGCCCAAGCTTCAAGGAAGATATTTTATAAGAATCTGTTCCTCTCTCCATCCCACTGAACTCCCTAACTAGGCATAACACACCTGCTTTGAGCATGTGTATCCCAGCCTGAATAGGTGCATGAAAAGCAGTTCATGGGGAAGGACAAGTCCCCAGAATATGTGTGTAGTCTTGTCTCAGAAGGGGTCTTTAACTGCCCCAAATATATGACTTTTTTTGTTAGTATTGTGTTGTTTGGTGTTCTCTAAGAGTAACTTTTATGTTCTCTTTTGCTTTAGTTTTCAGGATATTCACAGTTTCCCTGCAGACCACGGCCTGCCTTGGGGCCCAGTGTTCAAAGCACTGGCAGTTTGTCATTCATTAATTGTTTGGGAGGGCAAGATCCAAGGAGACCCACTGGATGTGAAAATGTTCGAGGCCACTAACTGGGTAAAGCTGTGATTTTTTGTTATGCTAACAGTGGGGAAATCATCTTGCCATCTCAGGTTTAGCCAGATACCTCTCAAAGTTACAAAAAACTCAGGAATTCTGTTAAATAACTCCTGTGAAACAGGAATGAGTTTCTTTTGACACCAGAAAATATTTTTGTTTCTCACAATCATGTTGTAACGACAGAAAAATCCCGATGATTTGTGGAATACTTTGAGAGCAGAGCTTTCTCCATCAATACAAATTCTTGTGTATTATTTTCTCATTGACTCTATGTTATAGCTAACATAGAGAAAGATTTTTCTCTATTTAAATGTATTGTAATGAATATAGAATTTATTGTCAGTGAGAGGACATAGTCTCTTTGCTGTGCAAGGGTACAACATTGTCTTAGTGAATCTGATGAGGCTTCCTACTCAATTGCTAAGAGAGGCAGTGGATTTTCCAGTTTTGAAAGTGTTTAGTTTGACATCAGAAAGACCCCTCCCAGGAATGAATAAGATTTATTGTTTAGAGGCAAGGAAAAGCTCTAAATTGATTCTTGAGGTTCCTTTCAGCTATACTGGTGTTGCAGTCTGAAATATTTTTGTCTTTCAACACCCAGGTAATAGATGATTCCAGCAGACACCAGACTGAAGGTCAAGAATCCACACATGCCACAGTTGTTAGACCTGGACTTAAAGCCACCACTGTAAGTTATTTGCAAGGTTCACCTGATCTATGATCAGATTAGGCTGTCAGTGTAAGGGTTACCTTTCAGTATAGGTAAGCTTGGGTGTCCTTGTCCAAGAGAACTCTTCCCCACTTTGTCTTTCCTGTACTGCCTGCACAGAGATTGCTCTCTCTGATTACAGATGCCTGGGGGAGCTTGCGGCTCACACCAGAAACAGGGGGGATGCTGGATTAGAGATTGTCCAGCTCAGGGATTTGCCTGTCCTTGTGGCTTGAGACTCAGTCTGAACTCAGCTGAGTGGGGAATGCAGTGGAGTTTGGTGGCTGATGTCAGACCCTTACTGGTGACACACACTGGTGGGACACTTTCTGACAACCACTTTTCCTTTGCAAGACCTGTGTAAGACCTAACAGAGACTTACTAAGGAAAAAGGACTAGTAAATTCCTTTCAGTAAGTTACATTTAGTAGTCTGCTGAAATTGTCAATGAACTTTTCCTACTGCATAAGCTAAATATTTCTGCACGTATTTAATTTCATCTTTATGGACCAGTCATTTCTGTCTAAGTGTGACAAATTAGCCCATTATACATGGTCAGCTTCTTACTATGGCCCAAAGGACAGNAAGGACAGACCTAAAATCCTTTGGTCTGAGTTTAAAATCCTTGCTAGAGTGTGTAATCCACTTGCTTTTCTCCTAGGCCCCAGTGGAAGGAATTACCATTTTACATCAGTTCCCATTTTCCTCAGCCTTGCAAAGAATGTCTGTCATTGCTCAGGAAATTGGTGGGGATCCACACGTCTTCATAAAAGGGGCTCCTGAAATCATAGCCATGCTGTGTAGAGCAGAAACAGGTAACAAACATTTATAAATATATCCTAGAAACAGATCTGTATAAGTGACTTTGGATGGTGCAATGAAACGGAAGGCACAAATGAAATTTCTGTCTAAGACTTTATACTAAAGCCTGAAAAGTGTCTCTGTTGTATTCCAAGTCTAAGGCTAAGCTCCCACACAGCTCTTAAAAAAGTAGGATGTTGAGAGAGATAAGAGATAAAACCAGGTAAGAGACACCAACTTCTAGATAAGATGTACAGTCTCTGGCAGAACAAATATTTGGAAAAGTTGTCTACGGGTCTGCCCCCCCTCAAAAAAGTTGGGTTTTTTTTTTCTCCAAACCTTGGGAGGGCTGCTAGAGAAGCATGGATCCTTCATTACACCCTGGAAGAAGGTAAGTCTTTGCAGTGTAGGACCTAAGATCAAAATGAAAAAGGAGAAGCAAAGATTTTCTTATTGAACAAAATTAAGTTCAGCTCCTTTCTTTGATGTACTTGGCCTATCAGTAGACTCTAGGTCTAAAGGCCCTTTGGGACATAAATCTTCCCTGCTCCAAGGCTTCCTTTAATGAGAAAGCAGTTAAATGCTGTGATAAACTCTGTTTTCCTCTTTTTACAGTCCCATCAAACTTCGAAAACAAGCTCCTGCTCTACACAGCACAGGGCTTTAGGGTCATTGGACTGGCCTGTAAACCTCTGCAGGCAGGGAAGCCACCTGCTGCTCTAACTAGGTAAGCCATAAAAAACACTGCTTCTGGCATGGACCACGAGTGCCTCACAAAGCACCATCACCACATCACCCCTGCCAAGAGCAGGGTCATAGTACAGAGTTTTGTTAGATTCAGGCCAGATGGAATCTGATTTAAATCTGGATATATGTATGGGAATAGATAGAGGGCAGTCCTATCGCACGTGCACAGAATCCTTGCACATTTCTTAACTTTCTCAGCTCTGGATTAACATAGGGACCATAATCTTATTACATTCTGAAGACTACTGCATGCCCCCAATTCTTTCCATCATTTGCACTAGTCTCCCTGCTCCCTGCAGATTTACCTTATGCTTTCAGCAGAAGTATTTTCAAATTTTTTTTTATTATCCACACTCTTTGATTAAGCAGAGGAAGCAGAAGACCCCCATTACTGTTCTCCAGCCCAAAGACAGCAAACTATCTTTTGCTGTTGGTTGGTCCACTCATTTAGCTTCCTAGCTTTAGCCCTGTTTAGTTTCTAAAAAAGTCAGCAAACTCTTCTATTATGCTCATGGTATTAATTTTTTACAAACTTCACAAAAGAACACTTACACACAAATCTATTTTTCCCAAATCCCTTTTGCTTTTGCCTGTGATACTCCAGAAGTACCACTTCTGAAATATCTGCAGTTATTGAGTGTCTGCTGTCCATTCTCTTTACTAGCTGCAGGTCCTAATCCAGGTGAAGCTCATTTGCTTTTTCATAGAGTTTTTTACTTTGCTGAAAGGGCTGATGACACTGAGGCAGAGTTCAAGTGGTGATGTAACTCTTGTGACAGGTATCATGACAGACCTATCCAACCCAAGGAGCAAATGTGTGTGAAACGGCCCAGATTTTGCAGTTGTGCATGCAGTGACAGCATGTGTGATGTTTATGCTGCCAGGAGAAAGGAGGAAACTGCTTCAGGAAATTCGGGGTTCTGGTACTGAATTGGCACTGCTGATATTGAAATAGCACCACAAAAGACAGACATCCTGGGACTGCAGAAAATAGACAAATTATTTTAGTTCTTTTGAGTTAGGTGGGATGGTTGATAGTTATAACTGGATATCACCAAATCCAGTGGTGATAAAGGTAAAATAAAGAACAAAATCTGTCTGCCTCTTTTTGACTGTTAGGGAGGAGGTAGAATCTGATCTGACATTTCTGGGTCTGCTGATAATGGAGAATCGATTGAAGAGGGAGACAAAGCCTGTTCTGGAAGAGCTCAGTGCTGCCCGCATCAGGAGTGTGATGGTCACAGGTATCTAAAAAAGCTGGATTACTTTTGTTGTCACTGGCTCAGACAGGGAGTCCACCAATGTTTAAGTGAAAAGTCTGCTGTTGTCAACACCACTGGTAGGAAGGCACAGATGCTTAATCCAAGGAGCATCTGTTTTTCAATAATGACATAAGGTGAACCATGTTGTCCCTGGCAACTTTACCAGGCTGTGTCTGATCCTAAGAAAGGCATGTCATGCAATATCCCTTTTTTCTAGGGCCTCCTGAAATGAGCAGAAATGCAGCATGCATGCTCAGGACAAATCTTCAAACCTTTTGACGTCTGTAACTCATGTTCAGCAGTGCCTATCCTTTCTATCCCCTTTTTTTTTTTTTCCTGAGGGTTAACCTAACCAAATCCAAACCAGGGTTTAGATAAAATAACCTCAAGTTTTTCCATTTCCCAAAGACTTATGCTTCACCCTTTCAGCCCACATACACCAAAGACAATCAATGAGGATCAGGGATACCAGCAGAAACTTAGCACTGAACCCCTTACTGTTTTTTGTCTAAAATAAATAATCTAGGAGCATATTCCCCATATGGATTTCTTCAAGCTGAATATGAAAATACTTCATGTCCAGATCAAAATGTTTCTTTTCCAAATGGAAGTATGTTTAATGATTGAGACAAATCTTATCTGCAAAGTTGTAATATTTATCAAAGACTTTCTTACGTACAGGCACTGAAATATTACTGATTATTCTGGATATATTTGAAAACTCAGAATTCAGGCTAATGAATAAACAATTCCTCACTGCAGAAATTTTTAACTAACAATTCTTTTGATTTTTGTAGGGGACAACATTCAGACAGCTATAACAGTTGCCAAAAATTCTGGCATGATTGCTCCAACACACAAAGTGATTCTTGTGGAAGCAAACAAAGTACCTGAATCTTTTTCAGCATCTATAACCTGGAAATACCTAGAAGAAAACAAAACTGAAGATTGCAGAAGCCTGGTGAGCATATCAGAAGCAGGTTTTGTGCAGCAGGAATACAAACTAAGATGGAATGCTTTAAATAAGGAGTGGGATTATGCTACTATAACAGAGAACTTCCATTCACCATCAGAATATGTACTAGGAGAGTGTTTAGGAAGAGGGACATAAAAATGTGCTCCCCTAGAGCTTTCCTAGCATATTATTCTGTGAACACGTTTTTGCTAACTGCCTAGCTGATTTGCAGAGATCCCAGAAAGATCTGTCTCTAGCCCTCATGCTTAGCTGAAGCCAGCTTAAATACTTCCTTTTCTTGCAAGATAAATTTGGTGGTATAGATGTGGACTTAAAATCTGTGGAGCTGCACTGAATGANATAGATGTGGACTTAAAATCTGTGGATCTGCACTGAATGAACCAGCCCTGTTAAGCAGGTAGAGTGCTGGCAGAATTAAAATACAGATCCACTGTTGAGAAATTGCATAAACACAGTGAATCATAGGCAAGCCAGGCTAAGAAATTTATTTCATCAAGCATTCTCCACAGAGAAGCTGGGATGAAGACCAGTTACTTTCCCCCTGAAGTCTGAAAGTGCTTCTCTGGGAATTACAGAGTCAGGCAGATGGTAGGGAATATCTGCAGGGGCTGTTGAATGGCTCCTCAGCCCGAGAAACTTCTGCCCTGTGTTTCACTGGACAAAGGCTTTCTTAGATGTGGTACCCATCTGCTGTCTCTAGGCCCTCTCATTTCCAGGGCAGCCCACCAGATTGTCACTGTTGCATGAATTCTACCAAATGCAACAATCCATTTGATAGAACTCATGCAACAAACACCCAGTTAACACTGAAATTATTGGCATTATATGCCTCAAACCCTTTACAAATCCAAGCAGAGGAAATGGGCCTTGAATCCAAGTCTCTCAGAGCCTTCAAAAGCATCCTCCTCACGGTATGTCCTTTACTTTGTGGTAGTGTCTGTGTAAATGCAGAGTAGCTTTTGAGGGCCTGGGCACACCATTCATTCTTTCTTATTTTATAGGAGGATGACAATCAGACTGAGCCAGGAATCAGGCTGGCATTGAGATCAGGCCAGTATCATTTTGCCATGAGTGGAAAATCTTACCAAATTGTAGCACAGCATTTCAGACACTTACTTCCAAAGGTAAGACCTGGATTATTTGAGTAGCCTTGCCATTCAGGAGATATGGATTGTCCTGGTACAATTAGCTGAAGAGACCTGTATCAGGGCATCTTCTTGGAACAATTATAACCCTGAAATACTTATAGGCTGGATGAATCTCTGATATTATTCTATGGAGAAGTATCTGAAAATCCCTGTGTTTTTCTCTGCGCATGAGAGGAGCAGGTATGCCTTAAGGTGTGAGGACATGATTTAAAACATTTGTGCCCATATTCCTATGCCTTGCACAGCACTAACTCTGACCTGTTCTGGAGAACAGGAGAAAACGTGGTATTACACATGGGGCAATTCAGAATAGCTTGTCTGTTCCATGGACAGGATAAACTCATGAATTCTCTTCTTATAACTCCCTGCCTGGCAATCTGTGTTCATCAGGTAACTCAAATGGCATACTAGGCTTCTTCTCCTTATTGTCATTGTTACTTTTTCAAAATATTGATTAGACTCCCTTTATCTTTGATCATCAGCCTTTCCTGTTTCAGTCTAGAATGAGTTGTTTATAAATGTGATATTTGGCAATTTTAATTTAGACTATTAGTGAAATCACTTTCAACAAGTGTTTTAAAAATAATTTCCTATTTTTATCCTTATAGCTCTTGCTGAATGGAACAGTTTTTGCCAGAATGTCTCCTAGTCAGAAATCCAGCCTTGTAGAAGAGTTTCAAAAGCTGGAGTAAGTTCCTAATGAATTTGAAAGTGTTTGTTGAATTTCCAGGCTTGAAAAGAGTCTAATAAGAACTAACTTTTGTCTAGCATAGAGTTTCATGGAACTGCACAGAACAGAAAACTCCACACATCTGCAAGTTGGAAATTAAATTCCAAAAGTCTGTTAAAAGAGAGACACTGAACTCAGTGCTGCTTTGTCAGCCTATCAAAGATCAAATACTTCCATGGTCCTGGGTTTTGGTTGTTCATATCATCTTTTATTTTTACTTCTCTCTGGGCCTGAAGGATTGACATGTGTCTCCCCAAGATTTTTAGGAAGCTCTCCCAGCATTGCAGCTTCTCTGAGCTTGCTGTCTTTTTACTGTGCTATGGCTGGCTCAATGTGATAGGTTAGAAAATGTGGTAGGGCAGTCTGGATTGTTCACAGTCACAGTGAGATAGATATATATATATATATATATGTATATATATGTAAACATATACTTCTAAGTCACAGGCATTTTGCTGCCTGTTGTTTAGCTGTTTCCCAAGTCTTTTCAAGACCCTCACCCTTACTTCACCTTGCTAGCCCCAGGCCTTGTCCTAGAGCAAGGTGAGCTTTAGGCCATTTCAGATTATCAGCCTGGTGTGTGCAGTTGTGAGCGCCTTGTTGTGTGGACAGACAGGCTTTAACTTTCCAGAAAAGCTTTTAACAAAAATCTTGCATGACTTGCATAAATGACTTGCGTGGAGCAGGCTCTGATTCCTCATTTGCCTTATCACTTCATTTTTTTAGTTACTTTGTGGGCATGTGTGGAGATGGAGCCAATGACTGTGGGGTAAGTGAAATTTTTTTACAGTGCTATTTAAAAAATGAGAAATTAATGCAATGCCAGGGTGTGTACCACTTATTCACAGAGCAGCTGTACTGTCACCAGTATTGATTTAGACCTGATCCCACTATGTGGTCCTTACCATGCACGAGCTGTCCTAGGCAGAGATTTTTGCAGTTTGTGATCTCAAACATTGGTTCATTTTCCTTGCAAAAACCGCCAGAAGATTCTCCTGGGGGAAGCAAGCAGACTAACTGCATAAAGTGTGGGAGCAAACAGGTGCTAAAAAGGAGACAGAGCCAAACCTGTCTTCTGCAGCTGGTAGTGGATAGCTGTGGGATCTGTGGAAAATGAACTTTCCCCTGCTCTCATCTCCATTCTTTCCCTGGACTCGGCATCTCACTGGAGGAACCCTCAGGGTGGAGCACAGCCAGGGAGTGAAGAGGGACTGCTGTCACAGAACACATCCTGTAATAAGGGGTCACTTCTTGGCTGACATGTAAGTTGCTGTATTTCCTGGTGAGCACTGAGGAGGAATGTGACTTTCAGGCTTTGAAAGTGGCACATGCAGGGATATCACTGTCGGAGCAGGAGGCATCTGTGGCTTCACCTTTCACATCCCAAATACCCAGCATAGCCTGTGTTCCAGAGCTAATCAGGTAAGCATGGCGTTTTGCTTCCTATTTCATAAAGAAGAAAGTTCCCACCCCTCTCAAACATTAGGCTTGGGTGTTTCCATTGAGTTACAATATGCATACCTAGAAAAAAATAAATGTCTTTGACCTTGAAATTGCCATTTGCCTAGTCCCTATCTGAAATTCCTTTAAGATACATTAATTATCTCCAAAGGATACAATTACATTTACAATTGACCTTTATGTCATCAAAAGTGTTTTAAATGCAAAAGAAATAACAAAATGAACAATGCTACATAAAGCTGACTCAAATGTCCACCAGCCAACTTGTACACAAATTTTAGGTTCTACCTCTGATACCCTGTCCTAGTAAAATATGACATCTATTATGCCAGGATCCTGATTTTGCTTACTGGGCCATTTAAGTTGCCAGGAAGAGAGCATTATCTTGACTGGATATTGTATGTTCACTGTAGGGGGAGAGGACTTGTTAGTTCTGAACCCACTGAGAAGCTGCTTGGCTTTGTAAGTTTTTCTTCATACAGAGTTGTTACTCACACTCTTAATGTCAGCAGAAAAAGTTGCTGGGGTAAATTGTAGTCTACAGGACACAGGTGACTGGAATCAAGACCATTTCATTGAACAAGATATCTGAAAGTGAAGATTTTACTTTCATCTACATCAGATTTTATTTATTTCACCTCCCAGCAAGATACTGGTAGAGGCCCCTCTGCCTGTGACACATGCCTTGTTTTTCAACAGCCTTGTGAGACAACTGGTACGAGGAGCAGACCCATCACCTAAATGCTGTGCTTTATTTATGCCTTCACACAGGGAAGGCCGTGCTGCTCTTGTCACTTCCTTCTGCATGTTCAAGTACATGGCACTGTACAGCACAATTCAGTACCTTGGTGTTCTCCTGCTTTACTGGGTATGTATTGGGAACACATTGGCTGGAACTGGATAAGCTACTATTTCCTTGTAGGAGAAATAGGGCATAAAAGCCACATGAAGCTAGGAGATGGAGCTTTACCTTTATCTGAGCTGCAAACTTCTGTGGCCTGATCATATAGTCGTCCTGTACCTTAGCAGAAAACTGGCAAGATTCTTCCCATTAACTTCAGCCAGAGGGTTCAAGATCCAAGCTGAGCAAAAAGAAAGCTGAGACACTGAATGGTGTTTAGGATGAGGGCATATGTCTGTGAAAAGGAAGAATCTGGTGTAAGCATATGCTGTTACAATTTATTCAGCATTTAAAGCATGAATTAACTTGACAGTAAGCAAATCCCCTGGAGTGCCTTAAACCATTTTTGCATGGCTTTTTCCCAGATGGAGAGGAGGGTTTTGTGTTCAGAAGTAACCTAGCAGTGAGAAAGCAGTCTCTTCAAATTCTTCTTTTTTATTGCCCGGAGTGAACTGAAAGTGTAGTTAGTCCAAACAATGTGCAAAATGAGAATATTCACTGCAGGCCCAATGGTGAGGAACCTATTGGTAGGGTGATGAAATGTGTGGTCTCCTTATCTGCAGAGTAGCATTTCAGAACAAACAGCAGAGCAGTAGCTCCATGGATATAATACAGCTTTCTGGAGACTATATAAACATGCCCAAGGCAAATGTCTGATTTGTGATTTTTTTTTCTCTTTGTTTTCCTCTTTTCAGCAACTAAACTCCTTTGGGAATTACCAATTTTTGTTCCAAGATCTTGCTATTACCACTGTAATTGGTGTGACAAGTAAGCCCCTTAGTCATCCTATGCATTAATGAGAGAATGATCTCAAATATTTTTCTTCTCCTTGGAAATGCATCATTCTAAATACAGAAAGGATGAAAACGGTGGCCAAGCTTCCTGCAGACTAAACATCCTCTATGCAGAATATGGATGTTTAGAGTAGCTGAAGAGGAGTCTTGTTTGAGAAAAGCCCTGAAGATGGGAAGAATTTAGTTGTGCATTTGCTGAGCATGTAGGTTGATGCTAACTGGAATACTATCTTTAGGACACAGGAATAAGCTCACACCTAGTGGAGTGGAAGGTCTATTCAGGTATTTTCCTGTTGACTTAGGAAGGCAGATTAAGAAGATACCTGAATCCAAATGAAAAAGCAGGGATTAACTTGAGTCCAGCTCATATTTGAAGCTGTGTAGGCCAGAGCCCATGAAGAAGAGAGACGTGAAAATGGAGAAGAAAGAAATGATAGATGCAAGGAGTTGTAAACCTAGAATAAGAGGAGAAACCAATGCTAAGGCAGAAAGAGAAAGACAATGTTATTGAGACAGAATAAGTGCAGGGAGGGTTTTAGAAGCAAGAATGGCAAGGACAGAGCCATGAAACACATGTAGCAAAACCATATCCTGGTATGTTCCATCCCTACTGGAACACAGACAACAGAAAAATACGTTGATGAAATCAAGCCTAAAAAGGTCAGCCACAACAACACTGGGTGCCAAAAGCGACATTGCTGTAAGTAGTTTATCTGGAATTGCATCAAAGCTTATGCATAGCTCTTTTACTCAAAGTCTGGATAACTTTGTTAAACCTAAGAACAGAGGAAAACCTCTTGTGTGAGATAATGCTGTCCTTTTCCAGCTCAAGTAACCAGCCACTAGGTGTGCAGTGCAGGAGGATAAGCAAAACATGGGCAGCAAAAAATCCTAAGCCACAGCTGACAAGTGACAGCTGTGAAAGGGAACAGAAGAACATATGTTCATATTCTTTGGCCTGACAGTAGCCAAATAAAATAAAAAGGCAATGTCTTATTTTTCAAAAATGCCTCATGATGGTCAGATGACATTAGTTAACCTCTTCTGTGTCAATACAATTTTGTAAGAAAACAACTCTGTGTTTTGTACTTGATGCAATCTTTGTATGGTTTATTAAGAATACTATAGACTGCAAAAGTGCCATTGAAACAGTCAGTATTACACAGCACCACTGCTTGTATTTTGGACACACTAGTAAACACATCTGTGCATGTTTCAGTGAGTTTCACAGGTGCCTATCCAAAGCTGGTCCCCTACAGGCCTCCAAGCCAGCTCATCTCACCCCCATTGCTGCTCTCTGTTGTGCTTAACATCCTCTTCAGCCTCAGCTTGCAGATCTTTGGGTTTGTGGTGGTCCAGGAGCAGCCTTGGTATTCCAAGACCAATATACAAAGGTAGGACCCCTTTTTGGGCCTCTGGATACCCCGGGGTTGACCTAGTGGGGCAGGTCAGCGTGAAACTGTTGATCAGGTAACTGGAGGCCTGATGAGCAGCTGCAGCAGACCCTGTGCTGCCCACAGGGTGCAAACTCTTTAACCAGTGTTGTCTGAGGTCCCTAAGCTCTCCAGCAACCATTCATGTGGTGGCAATGCTTCTGCTGAGCGCAGAGAGGAGGGTTTGATTGTAGGAGAGACCAGGTTTGAGCTCAAGATCTGACAAGTTCAGCAAGCTAAACCAGAGGTGAGATTGAGGGCATTGCCAATAACCTACACCACAGCTGTGAAGGAGGATTCCTGATAGTTAATAGTGGAAGCTGGGGGAAATAGCCAGGATCATTCTCTGACCAGTGTGACACTCTTTTTCAGTGCCTGCCTGTCAGTGAACAGCCATGAGAGGAATTCGTCCTCCAGCCTGGGGCTCCCCGGAGTGAGAGATGGAGCCCATGAGCAAACAGACAATGGGTTCAAGAGCTATGAAAACACCACAGTGTGGCTGCTAAGTACCATCAATTGCCTCATTGTAGCACTAGTGTTTTCCAAGGGAAAGCCTTTCAGGCAACCCATCTACACCAACTGTAAGTATGGGGGGATAAGAAAGGACATATAAGTCAACTCAGGAGATCAGTTTAATAGGGAATAATTAAACTTGACCAAAATTATCAGGCAAAAAATCAATAGAAAGACTGTCATGTGAAGAGGAGTACATTTATTTGTGACAGTTCCAGAAGACAAAGTGAGTCATGAAAGAGCTGTTCTTTTCTCTTTGGGACAAATCCTGCAGCATGCTTAGACAAAACTCTCTTCAGCTTTTTTTTTTCCTACTGAGTTAGAATAATGCTGCAGGTTTCATGGCTTTGATGTTTTGGTATAGTAATAGTGAGGAGGGGGCATTCCTTGTAGAGAGCAGAAAAGTGAGTCATCAGTCTCCCAGAACAAAGCAAAACACAAATGAGTGGGTGGATGATGAAGTTTGGTGCATGCCAGCTGAAAAGAAAATGAATTCACTCATCATTGGAATATTTGCCTACAGATGGAGAAGGTAACAGGTTCTCCATTACTTGGGCTCTAGATCCTGATCAAGAGCAAAATCTTTGCATCACCGAAGTTGAAGGCAGCATTCCTAACCATATTAACAAGATCAAGACTACATCCTGGATGTTTTCCTAAATCACAGGATATACTATGATCAGAGAGAGACTCACTGAAACGCTGTAAAGCTTTTCAGATGTGAAAGGTCAAATCAAATGGTCAAAATACCCATTTGTTGTTTTAAATCTGTGGCTACAATGCTTGTCCCATACTGATGTATAGCTACTTGACTGAGTAAGCCTGGGATTTTACTCTGTTCATTTTTCTTTTGCTGAAAATTCCTTTCTATCCCATGGATTCTTTTGATGACTGTACAACACAGGAAATTATGATAATCTTATACAGTAAAGGGAAGCGTATGAGATTGCTCATAAACCTGTGGGTTTCTTTCTTTGCTTTTATGCCTTCAGATGTGTTCATACTGGTGCTCATAGGGCAGCTGGGCATTTGCCTCTTCTTGATGTTTGCTGACATTGATGATCTCTACTCCAAGATGGATGTGAGTATTGTTCCAAATGGGATTTTCTTCCTACTGCCAGTCCATTATAAGCACACTGGGATTGCTTTAGCAAAAGGCACATACTTTTGCAGGGAGATGTAGCACTTCTAAAGACAAGTCATATTTAAAGAAGTGAATTTTAAATTATTATTTCAACACATTGTCCAAGCAACAGAAGATAACATCACTAATCTTATGTGTGGTTTGTTGGTGGCTTGTGAAGCCAGGAGCAGAACAGGGCTGGGCTCTCAGAGTTTTTAAAAAGGCACCACGTTCTTGTGTTTCTCAAGCTGTGCTACTCTGAACAAAGGTCCTCTTGACAAAATCTGCCAGTTTGCACTCAGAGCAGCTCTCAGTTCCAGTCCTCAATCTTTTCAGGCCCCCCATTTAAATTTTAGAGATCCTGTAGTTTCTTAAAAAGGATTTCGGTTTAGAACAGTTGTACAGAAAGACTAGTGTGGCTGCCATGGCAAGAGAGGATCTATCTTGATCCTTGATTAAGAAATACCAATAAAGCTTGACTTATGTAGTCTGGCAGAATGCAATCTGGGTGTTGTCTTGTGCAAATCCATCCCAAGGGAAATGTGAGGGAAGGATAAGATCTATGTCAGCTGAAGGATGGGGTTGTCAGTGGACCTGACAATTAGTATGTTGAGGCTGGGAGATGTTAACCTCCTCTGCTGTAACACTCTCACAGAGTAGGAGGCACAGGAACAAAACAAGAAAAGCACCATACAGCTATTTTTTCTGTACATTTGCAATGAGAGTGGTGGCTTTTAGTTACAAGTACTGAACACAATGCAGCTTCCATTCCTATATGTTTGCATGTCACTTAGCAAGTCGGTTTAGAAATTGAATTAATGAAATATGGAAAGATAAAGAGAGTCAAAGGGTCGGGGTCTTGGTTTTAAATGTTAAACAGCCCACTTAAAGTTGCCTCACTGTTGCCTACGACTATTTGCAGAGCCCAGCTCACTGGGCAGACCCAGCTGGAGAAGCTGCCACGAGATGGCACTTTAAAGCAACTTATCGTCCTGTTGTGGACTGCGGAGGCACAGGACTTCTTTCAGCGCTGCAGCTGCAAGGGAATAAAATGTTTTTGTGGAGAACAGCAAAACTCCCAGCCCAAGCAGTCTGGAGTGAATTCACTGGAACTGCTGAGAAGAGAAAAGGAGGGAGTAGTAACAAAAACTTGTGCAATAGCCTAGTCCTGGAGAAACTGCTGATCAGTTGTGGATCAGCTGAGCTACAGCCAGAAAGCCAGTCCCATCTCTGGGAAGCTGGAACTAGGTTTGGGGCTGAAATACTCAGTTTGAACTATTTCTTAATATTATAAAGTAAAAAGGCAGTTAGATTTCCTCTTGCAGTTATAAAGAATAGTTATCTCTGGCCCATCAGCAGGGTAAGCCAGTTTGAGAGTCCAGCTTTTTATCACACAAAGCTGCGGAAGATCTGGAACACAAGTCAGGTAGGGAGTGGCAGAGGGAGGGGAAAAGGAGGCTCAGGGTAGACCTTAATTTTTCCTACAGTTACCTGACAGGAGGTTGTAGCAAGGTGGGTGTCACTTTTTTCCTCCCATAGAGAGGAAATGGCCTCAGGTTGTGCCAAGGAAAGTTTAGACTGGAGATTAAGAAAAATTTTTAACTGAAAGGGTTACAGACTGGAACAGACTGCTCAGGGAAGTGGTTAAGCCATCATCCCTGGAAGTATTTAAAAGAAGTGTAGTTGTGGCACTTAATGACATGGTGGACATGGCAGTGCCAGGTTTATGGTTGAGTTCAATGACCTTTAGGGTTTTTCCCAACCTAAATGATCCTGTGTTTTTTGCACAAGTACTCACCAGCGTTCACTGTGGACACACTGCTGAAAGCTTCTCCTGCTTTTTTCCCAGCTTGTTTGCACCCCTACCATGTGGCGAATCTCCATGGTGATAATGCTTGCAGTCACACTTGCTGTCTCCTTCCTTGTGGAGGTGAGTGTGCATCATTGGATGTGCTGGTCAGCACTATTTGGAGAGACAAAATGCTCAAGTCTTGCTCTTTCTCCCTCCTCCACACCCAATGTGGGTCTATCTAGTAAAACAGGAGTAATTGCAGCTGCCTCACCCTTGCTCCCTTTTCTTCAAGCCCTCCATCTGAATGATAAGGGAACGCAAGGCCTGGCCACCTTTTCTTTCCTCTGGTGAGCAGGATCTATCAGGTTCTGTGCCAGGCTAGAAAAATATGTGGTGTTTTCTGCTCAGATCCTGAAGACCCTCAGGAGGAGCTGGTAGCAGTTTTCTGGTAGAGAACTCTGGTGGGGCTGGTATGAAATGTGGTCAATAAAAGGCTGTTTAAGGGACATGGATGAGCAGGGCAGGTGGGAGATCTGAGTCTTCACTATTTTCCCTACGTGTGTATTGGATGAAGAGTAAACTGCTGTCCAGGTCCTCTTAAACCTTCTTTTTGCTTTCACCTTTACAGGAAGCTGTTATTGAGAACAGATCCCTGTGGCTGCTTCTGAAAAAGACATTTCAGTACAGCTCAAAGAGCCACTACAAGAGGCTGCAGCATGTGTTGGAGAAGGACTCAGCCTGGCCACCTCTGAATGAAACCTTCTTCTCAGATTCTGTGGCAGTAACTGTAGAAGGAAATATGGGAGGTCATAGCAATCCAACATTTGACAGCAGTGAGGACTCACTCTGAAGGAAACTGCAGTGGACAAGTGTCCAGGACAGTTGCATTTGACCATAAAAGGACTTAGTGACTTAAAAAGAGGAAAGGCTGACTCATGACTTCTCTCCCATTCTAGGAGTAACCAGCTCTTGCTTACATCTAAATTAACTGAAAGCAGTAATTTGTAATGAGAGCAATGAAAACTCCTGCAGTAACATAAAGCCATGATGATGTTTCCTTGTTCCCTTGCCCATGCACAAAAGGCTGCCAGCTGTAAATCAAACCTTGCTGAATATTGGTAAAGTATTTGTGGTTGAAACACCCCATTGCTGCATCCCTCTGTTGAACTGCATTATGCAGTCCCTAAGGAATGGAGATGCTCCAGATGAAAAGTAGCTAATTGCAATAGCCTCTTTCCTCTAGGCAGATCCTCTTTGGAAAACAAATGGAACTTACTCCTGACAGAGGCTGCTGAGCATAGGCATTCCTGGAATTCCTCATGGAGTTTCAGATACTGCTATTCTGTGTCTTGGGCTTTTTTGGAGGTTTTTAACCCTTCTGGAAATACTTGGCTTCCAGAGCTGAAAGGAGCTGCAAACAGCCAAAGCTCTCTGGAAGTGTCCACTCCCAGCATCGTTGTGCTCTTCCCATGATGGGAACAAAAAGAGCTTGCTTGCTAGCTCACTGCTACCAGGAAACCTGTTTGCCCTCTTAGTTTTTAGCAAGGGATGCTTGCATTTTATGGGTAAGAAATTTTTTGCCTGCAAAGCAGAATGATTTTATTACTTAACCTTTTTTCTTGGGGGGAGGTATTTGTTTGGGATATCCATAAAAAATTTAGAATGGATCATATTAATTACAAATTATGATCTCATCCTGTGGGTCTTCAAGGACACGCTATTGTTGCAACAAAGTCATGTCCAGGGAAGGTGCAGCCACAGGTGACCAACATGGGAAATAAACAGGATGGGTCCCGGTTTGGTTAAACTTGGGAATCCATTTATTGGAGAGTCACCAACACAGAATTTAACCCAGCATAAACCAGAAAGGGAGAACCAAGAACAAAGGCAGGGTGGTGGGTTTTATGGGGTAGAGCAAGTGTGGAGTTTAGGGTCTGGGTCCAATAGGGATACAACAAGGGAGAAGTCTCAGCAGTACAAACCAATAGGGGTACAATAGGATAGGTTATTAAAATAAATGCAGCAGAATATAACAAATCACTAGAAGGGTAGAACATTCTGGGCTGATACCTTATAAGGGATTTGGGAGTGAAGTAACTCTTCCCAGGCTTACAGGGCACATCCCCCAGGGGAGGGGGCAGAGGGGCAGAGTCCACTTCTCCCAGCACTTAAAGCCACAGCCCTCACCTGAATGCTGCCCATCTAAAATCACAGCCCTGCCTCTTTTGGGGGACACTCCACACGCTGTCCTTTGTGGTGTGGGCTTGCTTTATTAGGGCAGGTGCTGCACAGCTGGGCTGCCTCCTGGCATCACATTTATCAATGCCAAAAGATGCAAACATTGAAAAGGTTATTAACCTCAAGGACCTAAGGCCTGAAATAAAATATGAGGGGCCACAGGTCTCAAAATAACTTTTTAAAGTTCTGTGGGATGTTCTTAAGTTGAAATATCTGAGGTTTAGTCTCTGGTTTCTCCATAATTGCAGATGCAATTCATTCATCAGCTCATATCCCTCACCTGTTAAGCTTTGATGGAGAGTTTTACTCACTTTCCTGCGCTTTGTTTGCCATACATAAATGCAACAACACTGCACATTCTTGCAAGTGTTACCTACTCAAAAAAAAAAAAGCAGCTTCTACCTGCACATATTCTCTTAGCCCACTGATGTTAATCTGCTTTTCACCTAACTGCATTTTGCAATCTTGGTCCTTAGATGCATAAAACAAGATAGTCAATCAGAAGGGCTTTGGACCAAGAGGAACACTTCCTTCTTTGGATAAGCTGTGCAGGGGAGCTGTACCTTCTGAGCTGACTCCACAGTTTGTTTTCCACAGCTGGAGCTGACCCATGTTTTTATTGGGTGGGGTGGGAAGCACTTTACTATTGGAAACTGTATTTTCCCACCATTGTGTGCTAAAGCATTCTTGTGCTGCAACAGAAAGCCAGGAATCGGACAAGTTTGGAATCATGGGAGAGACTTACCTTGTTTTTAGCCTTAAAAAGAAGCTTGAGAGACAAAGAAGAAATCAGAAGAAATCATTGATTGTTTTGAGTCAACATATCTGCACCAGAGTAGAGTCTGAAAATAATCTAGTCTGAATCTAAAAATAACTAAGAAAATAAAGAAATAATAGCTAAGAAGAAAAAGGAAAAAAACCCAGCAAACTCAACGAAACAATATTTCAACTTGAACAAAACATTTATTTGACTCAAAGCAGTTTTATCATCTGTTTTTGACAAGTTTGACATAAGCAAATGGAGTAGATACCTTCCTAGTTACAGTAGTTTACCTAATGGTAAATGCAGTCACAAAGCCACCCAATGTGACACAAACTAGAAATATGTAATATTAATTCCTAGAAATGTCTCCAAAGTTTTCACGGGTTCCCAGTTCACAGCAAAATCCACTGGAAGGGGAAGGCTAGATGCTGTCTGCATTCCTTACAGCCTGAGTCAGCCAAGAGCAGGTTTAGAGGAGTTGCTCCTGACATCCTGCCTTTTAGATACAGGAACATTTAGGAACATTTTTCTTGAAGACAAAATTTACTGTCCTACTACAAAGTCCCTCACAAAACTACTATGTTGCTGCATGTGATTCAGTGACAGTGGCAGTAGCATTGCAGACAGGCATGTGATTTACATTTAGATACCACTGACAATAAAGAAGTATTAAATCTTGGTAAACCTGTGGTAACTGTTGGGTTAAGGAGATAAAGACCTGCTTGCCTTCTGCTGAAATACAGCCTTACCTGCAAGAGAACAGAATGCAGATGCTAGGTAATGTTTAAACTCTGCCACTCAAAGCACAGCACTTGGTGGGCCAGTTATGAGGGTTTCATCTGGGTGCTTTGGGGTGGGGTGGCTGATAATTCATAGGCATAATCCATGGTGGTAAGCTGGTGAACCCCTTTTTTTTGGCTATTAGCACATTGCAGGGAATAATAGGAAGCTAAGGAGGTGCTGCATACTTGTAACAGCTAAATATTTCTCTTATGATGACTGTCCCTTCTTGGAGAGTAGTTCTGTCAAAGACTGATCTCCTCCTCTGCTGTTGGCCCTTATTCCTGACAGAACTTTTCCTGTGTACAGGGACAACTTGCTTCCTGACTGAGCAGCAGCACAGACCTGGCGCGCTCGTGCTTTTTGCAGCTGCTGGGACCGTGGTGAAATCATAGCTGCCCTTTCATGGAGGCTCTTGCTAATGATTTTTAGTGGAATTATTTTAGCACAGCTAAGGCACACTTGCTTCTCTTTAACAGCCTTGGTTTAGTAGTCCAGCAACTACAAATCACCAGAGAAATGCTGCTGCTGCTGCTGCTGGACCTGCTTGTAGCCTCAACAGCAGAGTAAAGCACAAGTGTGTTTTAGAACAGAGGAAAATATTTGCAAAATTGCTATTTTTAATTACTTTTTTTTGCCTTATAATTTCCTTTTCTCCTGACATAGACACAGGATAGACTTTTTTTTTCCCGCATAAATAAGAACACACTGTAGGACTGATCTTCCTCTACAGAGGATATCTTATGGATAAGAGGGGAAACAGTTGTGGATGGTTACTTGCTGAGTTTCCATATAGAATGTTCAGGGATGTGTTTCTGCTTACAGGATATTGTCATGTCATCTGTGGTCACTTTTCTGGGCTATGGATGCTTCATGAGTATCCTTAAAAAGGGAGACAACTATGAATGCTGGGACTTTAAACTAGTATGTGCCTGAACTTTTAGTGAAGTATGTTTGAAACACTACAAAATTCATGAAAAGTTCTAGGGCTCTTGAAATTCCTTAGATTTGATGTTTCCAACCTTTCAGTGCCCTCTGGAAAGAGGTTTTGAAGTGAATTCCAGCATGGCACTCTATAATTGTGTTTAATTTGAACTTTGCACTTCCACTCAAGGCTGAAACTTCATGTTTGAAATACTAGTGGTAGTGCCTGGAGGCAGACTGGTCCTCATAAGCTTGTGGCAGCTCAGTCCAGATCCAGCTTCAGTGTTAAAGGGCTGGCACCCTGATTTAGTGCCTGTGTCTTTGTTCTAGTGAACGTTGAAGAATGCATTAAATTTTCAATGAGGGACAAAATTTGTCAGATGAATAATTCATTTCAGCTCCAATCTTTACACAGAAAATACTTTCACTGGCTATTTTAGTTCCAGTAGCTCTACAAAGTAGTCTGTCACTACTTCAGAGACTCCAAGTAGTGAGTAATCTCTGAAAAACTTCATCTAAACCTTTTGCCGTTAGTTAGCACAATAACCAAAATTATGCTCTCAGATATCTGTGGGGCTTGTGGCCTGTTTTGACATAACACATAAAGGTGAGTGATGACTCACTTGTTAAAAGGCTGACAGAATGTAGAGTAGCTAAAAGTATGAAAGTACAAGGAAATCAAACCATCATTTTAGCAGTAGTCTAAGGCTGATACTGCTGACTTCACAGACCATTAGCTTTTCTTTTTTCCACATAAATATAATATTCACAGCGACTTTCTTAAATCACAAAACATTGAAGACTTTTATGCTAATTCAGTCTTCTTCCATATTTGGGTACTGTGTCGCAGTTACGCAGCAGTATGGAATGTCACCTTTGCTACCCGGCTGTGCTGGGAAATCACGTGACTTCCAGTTAGGACAAAGTCTAACTTTCGATTCCCACCTCGTTGCTGCCAACCAGGACTTGGCTATCAACAGTTTCCATTACAGACATGTGTAAGCTGATAAGCTTTTCCCTGGCAGCCAGGAGGAACAGCTGTGTCCTGGGGAGCCTCAGGCACAGCATCCCCAGCCGGGCAAGGGAGGGGATTGTCCTGCTCTGCCCTGGGGCAGCCTCACCTCGAGGCCTGGGGGCAGTTTTGGGCACCACAGTGTAAGAAAGACACTAAACTATTAGACAGCATCCAAAGGAGGCCATGAGGATGGTGAAGGGTCTTGAGGGGAAGCTATATGAGGAGCGGTTAAGGGCACTTGGTCTGAGTGCTTTTGGAGAATTTGGAAAACATTGCCTTTATTTCTGAACCCACTTTAAAAATACTCAGCGAGGTAAAACACATGAAGAAATTATATAATAGGGGAAAAAAAAGAAATCATGTGAATAGAAGTATGGGAAGGAGTGATAGGAATCTGGAAGACAACAGTTTAGTCTCTCAGGTCTGGATAATAGAAATCCTGCTCCCCTGCATTGTGAAAATTTAAAAGCAAAAATGAATTGGGGATTCCTGACTGCTGATAAATGTTTTATTTATCTTCAGGAAGACATAAGGGTTAGAGGTCAACACTGAGAAGTGCAGCTTCTGAATATGGTGTGATGTGACCAGAGGTGGTGGAGAACATGAAGGGATGGCAGCTCTGAGGTGCACTGACCTGTTTGTCATGATCATGTGCTGCTTAGAGCCAGGCACAGCTTATGTTGCCTCCAAATTCACTGCTAAAATCATTGTTCCTGAGCTGAATTACTGGGCAAGGGTAGGAGTCAGCCTTTTGAGAGGTTCCTTGAGAAAGTGAAGTGCTGTCTGTGGAGTGCTGCCCAGGAGCACTTTTATTGCCACCTCTCACTGATCTTGGCAAAGTCCATATGAAGAGGTGGGGCTTTTGCCAGCACAGGTGTGTGTTGACTGCACATCAGATTTTTGTACCTCCAATATCTGTAGGATAAGTAGCACTCCCATGCTGAACAAGTGTTCAGAGATGCTAGTGTACCTTTGTACTTAAAGTACTGGTGGGCATCATTTTGCAATTGCAACTTTTAGATCAAGTTAAGGCATTCTCTCTAATAGCCTTGCAATGACAATTAACTTCATAATTATCTTGGGAGATCCAGTTGTATGAATTGGATTGCAATAACTGGCAAAGCTCAGACACCCAACTAAATTAGATTTTCTGTATTTCTTCTTTCAATGGCAATTTTGTAATGATAGTCTTTACAGCTTGATGGTTCTGTTGATATCCTGCAACTGTTGAGTGCAAATAAACTTTCTACTAAGGGACTACAGTTAAGGGGGCTGACTCTGTCATGAGGATTTGCTCTTTGAAGGCCAAGGGAGAGATAAGGGTATGAATTGGAATCAGACAGAAAATTGGATCTATGTTCCCACCACAGCTTTTCCTATGTTAGCTCAATGAACTCTCCTGACTTTTAACAAGTGATGTGAAACCTCCTTGGATAACTCCGAGTTCTGTTTCTGTGCTGTTAGCATGGCCACTGAACTGTAACCTCCTATTTCCTGTTGAGTAATGTTGGTTGAACACTGCAGGTGCTTTCCCATCCACAGCAGCCTCTCAAGCTGCATCACCTCACTGAGGAGTATAATAAAGTTCAGGTTACCATCTGCAGCAAGAGAGGAGTCAGTCACCTGCATCTTTTTTATCTTAGCAGCCTGTATAATGAACTAATATGTTGGAATGTATCTGGAATTGCACAGCAAAGGAGAAATGGGGCAGAGAGAGGTGAGGGGGGCATGGCAGCAAGAAGTGTGGACACAGCCTGTGTGATGCAGTAATGATACATCTGTATCTGAAGCATCTGTCATTATATAGATGAACCTAGTAATTTGTCTTAAGAGACAAGAACAGCTTGGAACTTTAATTTCACAAACAAGCAACTAGATAACAATTCTGGCCTTCCAAGATCTGCTTCCTGGCTCTGCTATAGGCTGATTACACAATCTTGTCAAGCAGTTTGCAAGAGTTGTTTAGCGAGTCTAGACACATGGCATCCATCCAGATGTGTGCTTTCTTTCCCAGCCCAGTTCCTCACCCATAAAATAGGGGTTATGACTATTTTTGCCTCCCAAAGGCATTGAGATGAGCAATAATTAGGGTGGTGGGAGATGTGAAGGCCTTGGGTAGGTTTTCTTGGTCAGGGTGTTTTATGGACACTAGGCAGATGAAGCTGAAGATGTTCACTTGGAGAGAGAGGTGTAAAAGACTGATCTTTGAGCTGTTGTTTTATAACCAGTATTATTTTTAAGAAGCATTGGTTTAAAATAATATAGTGGAGAAGATAAGTGATAATATGTGTGTGTCTTGAGACATAATTTAACTGCCCAAAACTTGTGCACAAGTAACATTTGTTTTTGTATTGTTCTACAGGAATCTTGTTACTTTGTCTCTGGAGACAAATTTCTTTTAGGTGGAAACAGGTTGTGGAAACAGATTCTGTCTCCCCTGTGATGCTGTCCTGATTGATGAAAGCTGCATTGTGAATGAAGGGATGTTCTCAGGTGCAGCACTGGAGATAGAAATGCTAAGGTTCTCTGAAAGGGAATTGTCTCTATGTGTTCTGACAGCAAATTATTTACTATTTATTAGCGTAGTTTGCAGCAGGAGGGAGAAAAACTGTGGCTTGGATAATTCACAGTTGCCTTAAGCTTTTGGACACTGCCATTGTGTAATACTGTGTAATATGCATTTCTTATCTGCATTAAAAACAAGCAGCATTAATGTACTGTTAAGAATAGAAAGTGAAAACACTCAAATACTCTGAATATGTATTTCTTAGTTTTTGGATTCCGATGTTGCAGCAGTTCAGAGTAGAGAGGCCAGCATTAGCCCTAAACAACAAGACACTGCAAGGCATAAACTTGATTCAGGGACAAAATGAAACCCTCATACAAAATGTTCAGCAAAACCTATCCTACCATGGTGGGGAGGAGGCAAGAGAGGGAAAGGAGCTGTCCTTCCCTCTGCCATGTCCTGGCCTGGAGTGGTTCTGGATCTCTACAGTTAACTACCTTGTCATTTTATCTCCTTCCTTGTCAACCTTTTTCTCAAGAGACACACCCAGATGTGTTTGGGGAGGCAGAATGCAATGGGTGTCCCTGCTTCCTGCTCAGCTCCTTCCCTCTGAGGAAGACACCTGGGCACTGCAGGGGCAGGTGTAGCCACAAAGGAGGCTGCTAATTCAAGGCAAACAGAATTTAGCAGCAGCCTGAGCGCTTTTATTTACCCTGAGGGCTTTGAGAGAATATGCACAGGGCTGTTCAATTATGTAATTCTCAGCACAGTTAATAAATATTCTTAGCCTAGTCAATAAACCTTTTATCTTGTAAATGTTAGGATTATGCTTCTTCTGTTGAAATTAAGTCTTGCTGATTTTGGTGCTTGTCAAATATCACCTACCTTCTGCAAAATCCATGAGACCACAAATCAGAGCTGCAAAGGTCACATGTCTTTAGGGACTTCCCTAAACCCTGGCAGGCTACATCTCAATTCCAAGCCTAAAAACCACTGAAATACTAAAGGAATAACCATATAAACATGAAAGTAGATTATATTCAAAACAGTACTATTTAAATCACATTGCAAAATACAATAACAGACTTTAGTAATGCAGTGCATGTGATGCTGAACTCAAAATGTTAATCTTTTACAGTGGTCAGGACAAATCATACACTCCCTATCAACTCCCAGGATCATTAGTAGTTATTAGTACACCACATACTTCAACACCACAGAGATAACTAAGCCATAATGAATCAAAGAAGAAATTCATTGCAAGAGAATAATCACATTCCCAATACTTCTGAAGAAAGCAGAGAGGAAATTACTATCTGATGCAAATTAATGAGATTAAATTAATAAGCGTCAACCAATAAAACACTCCTCCAGTGGGACCAGACTGCAGGCAAGTAGCATAATCTCTTCTTGGCCCTCCTCCAGTGCTCCAGGGAGGCCCCACTGGGGAGGTGCATGTTGAACAGGCTCACAGCCCACCAAAAGACAGGCAGCTCAAGCAGTGGCAGAATGATTTTCACCAAGGTACCCTTGCAGGCAGTGTTTCACATAAGCATCACAACAAAACTGGATCCATGTCTCAGAATAAATTAATGTAATTAAAAACATCTTCTGTAAGGTATCACAATGTAAAGCTCTTTTTGCAGACGTGCTGGTGACCACTTGCCAAGAACACAAGGAGGAGATTATGCTGCCTTCATGGATCTCAGTCTATTTGCATAATTACTCTTTCCTAAATGTTCACATTTTCAAATGTATTGTAAGACTAGCTGTCAGCTAAGCTCAAAACTGTAAGGCAGTAAAGGAATTTAATTCTACTTACAAAATATCCTATTTTATGTTTAATAAGATATAAATATTTGTTGGTTTTATGTGATGTTTAGCAGCTTCATGGTGTCTCTGAAGTATTAATTAATTAATAAGCCAATTATGATCCGGCTGAGAACAAGGTATAATGCACTGGAAACAGAAGAGGCTTTGATGGCCCAGAGGCACAACAGGTCCTGGATTCATTGTTTTTAATAGAGCTGCTTGCTTCCAGATTCATTTGACTCTGCCTGTGCCAATAACGGGATGGTAGTGGTGATGAAAGATAAATATATCTATTTAAAGTTCTCCTTAACAGGCCAGACTAAATGGTGATGACCGTGCTGTGGTCTGGCAGACACTCTTTGTCAGCCAGCAGCTTTTCAGGGGGGAATCTGTGTATATGAAAAGAGAGGACTCTGATAAATAACTTCCGTGATGAAATTACAGTCTTGACCCAGCCCAGCCTTGCATGTCTTCAGTCTGAACTGCATGCCCAGGAGGGAATAAACCTCAAGGCTGGGCTGAAAGAGAAAAGAAAGAAACAGAAAGAAGTTTCTTTCATAGAAAGAAACTGAGACATGAATCTCTGAGTCATGCTGAGGCATGGTGTCAATAGGGGCTAACCAACTTACCCATTTTTAACACTGGGGTGGGAGGGACAAGGTGCCTGTGGCTATGCAGATATAAAATCTACAGCTGGAAGTGAAGCTGGGGCTCCTTGTGGCTTTCCAATTGCTCCCAGGGTCACTGTGAGCAGGCTAGCAGTGCTTATCCAGCCCTTTGAGTGAGCAGCACCAGCCCAAGCAGGCCCAAGCAGATGCATTCCCTTTCCTCACAACCCTTCTCCAAGGGCGCATTGCCAGGATAATTTGAGATCCCTGCTGTGAGTTGCTTCCTCTCCAACACGGCTATTTCTGCTCAAACAGAAATTGCTAGATAGGACTCCTGTCCCAGCCCATCAGAGTGCTTTCCCCATTTCAGTTACTTCATATCAATCTAAACTTATGAGAATTAATCATTGAGTACTTTTTGACCCTTTTAAAACAATCCCACTAACAATATGCTTTCAACATTCAAGTTTCAGAAAATCCCTAGGTTTCCATCCTCTGCCTGGGAAACTGTATGTGAAGGCATGGAGTCATCCACTGGTTTTTTTTGGATAAGGAGATTCAGGGAAATCCCCTGGTTCTAAAAAGAGTTTGAGTGACTCAGGACTGCCTACATTTTCTCTCTTAATTTTACTTGGAAGCATGGGAATGTAAGGCAGAGGAGGGAGAGCCTGGTCACTACTTGCTGAAAGTAGATGATCAGACCACACTACGGACTTCATCTTCAAAGGCCCTTGGGAAGCTCTGTGTTCTGTGTTCTGAAAGCTGAAAACTTAGACCCAACCAGCTTCTTCCAAGAAGAAGGAACAGAATTTTTTGTAACAATACCAGAAAGACAGCACTATGGCAACAATGACATTAGTCTTGTTTCAAAGGTTGCTCTGTTCCTATGACAATGTCACTGTAACTCATCAAATTTCAGTTTTCAGTTTTCCAGGACTGTAGATTCAGGAATATTGCATTAATATGTGCTTATCAAGAGAAAGGCTGGGACAAAGACTGGGAAACAAGTGAACTATAAAGAAAAATACCAAGATTCCTGGGAATTTTGCTGAGATGTCTGTTGTTGAAACGATGGTTTATAAACTTGTAATCAATGGTCTGATTACACAGCCAGAAGACAGAGAATGTGAAATTGTCAAACCCAAAACAGACACCTGTTATTAGTTAATCACTTAATCATGAAAGACACAAAGTTCAGTATGGTTTGGGTAATCAATAACCCAGGTAATATCTCACTTTTGTGACCTCTTCTGGGCTGCTGTGGAAGGCATAGCAAGCCTACCTCAATTCCCATTTTCTTCTGGCCTGTGGAGAGTAGTCATTTTTTCACAGAAGACTGGGGAGGAACAGTAAAACATGTACATGAAAGCACCACCAGAAATATTGTCCAGCTTTTGCAGACAAGACACTTATGTGGAGTTTCTACACTCACACAAAAAGAGCAACTTCATAGTGTTTCTGACCTTAAGCAAAACTTTAATCAGAGCTTATGCTGGGGCTGAAAGTCTAAAAGGATTTTCACTGGCCCCACTGCAACTGCATGTATATGACTCCTCCTGCAAAAAAGCCTTTGGCTCCTAAAATTTCATTAGTTAATGCTACAAACAAGTTTTTATTGCTTGTAAATTAAAGATGCACAGAGCCCAATAACTAGAGTGATGCACAGCCTGAAGTTCAGCTGCTGTATATCTCTTAGCTGACTTGCATTTGCTGAAGATTTAGTGCATAAGCAATATTGCTATGTCAAAATATCCATAGCAGATGTAGGATCACAGTAATTGAGTGTGTCACATCAAGTGTGTTGTGCTGTACAAGTTCTCGAATTTCCTCCTGATTTATTGTCATGTAAATTCAGCATTGTGTTCCTGACACAGCTTGTTAAGGCTTTAAATCTTAGCAGAGCAAAGCCCACTGTGGACATGCAAATTACTGTTATTAAGGATAATTGATATTAATACTCGATCCAAGGCTTCTGTCCTCTTGCTGCAAATAAGCACAAGCTTTTCTTTTTTGTCTATCAAGAATATTATAGGCTTTTACTCAAATTTGTCTGCAAATTTGAAACTCAGGTCAGTCCTATGATTCACTGAATACCTCAAAACAATCCCAAGCAAACACAGAACCAATGATCTATTTTAATTTGTTACTTTAGGTGGCACTGACCTGCAAAGAGGTGGAGCGCTCCTCAGTGCAAAGAAAGACAAGGAGCTACCTGAGAGGATCCAGCAAAGGCCACAAAGATGATTTGGGGTCTGGAGCATCTCACTTATGAGGAAAAACTGTGGGAGTTGGGCTTGTTTAGGCTGGGGAAAAGTGAGAGGAATTCTCATTAATTAATATAAACTGTTGTGTTGTGTCCTTTGTTATGATGTGCCCTTTGTTTACAGTTTGTTAATTGTTTGTTCTGTTCTCCCTCATGTTAATGGTTTAGTCCCAGTTGTACCCTCCTACATCATGTCAGTCCACCCTGATCCATGCCCCTTATTCCAATGAATTCCCTGTCAATTCTCCCACCCCAGGCTTGGACCTCCCTTTTGGAAATTCCCTATTCCTCCACCC
>VWYI01013736.1:26065-116853 GCA_013399455.1 Anthoscopus minutus | reverse complement strand
AGCATCAATTACTTGTGACATCCATCTACCACCCCTCTGCCCACTACCAGCCCCACAGGACTTCAGAAATATCCTGTACACCGCCTCAAAGGACATCTCTGGGAGGGGAACCTGAGTGTCCAACAGGACACATCCAGCCATGCATCCTTCAGACAGATCTTTGGAGGATAGCAGAGACCAGCAGATATCCAGAAACTCTCCTCTGCTAACTTTGTATGACTGGTGCTTTATGGAAAAACCTCTATTGCATCACAGAGAAGAGGTGTAACAGAAGGAGATTTTCAGGCCTTCGTCACACATGTTAAGGAGCATATAACCCAAAGAATGTCTTCAGATGGTAATCCCCCAAATGAGAAAAAAAGCAGCAGATGTCATGCCTAAAGGCTGTGATAGCATCAATAGTATGCCCTCCAAAATACTAATGCAGGAGAAAGCTCTCCACACTTTAGGCTTAAGTTCACCTTCTACTGGCTGCTTTATTGAAGGAGTTTTTCCTGAAACTGCAGTTGCACCCTGCTGCTACACCAAATAACTCCCAGTAATAGCAGCAATGAGAAATAAAAGAATGAAATAGGTCAAAAAAGCAGGTAGTACTAGGACACACGCAGAGGATACAAAGGGTAAGGGAAAGCACGGTTTGGGTTTGTATTCACTTTCACTATTGCATATGGAGTCAGTGATCTCCACCTTCTACCCCAAATGTCTTTTGTTGTGCCTTTGTCACAAAGCAAAACAAATCCCTGCAGATTTGGCACAGGCACCTTTCCGAAGAGCCTTGGTCCACGTAAAGCATGCAAATGGCACTGTGAACACAACAGTTCCCAGGGAGGGACTGAACGGAGAACTGACTATGCAAAATGCAGCTTCTGAACCATTGTGCAAAAAATATTTTAACCATTTTGGAGTCTTCATAAATGTTTTGTTTCCATAGTGTGAAATTAGGACAGATCATTTATGACAGGAACACATTTGCATTGATCAGAAATAAAGACAATCAAATAAAAAACTGGTTTTGGTAAAATCCAGCAAGCCACAGAGAACTCAGTTTGTCCTTCTGACTTAGTTTTTTGAAATAGCCAGAATATGAATTTCAAACATTTTACAGACCCTTTGAGGGTCTGAACAAACATGCAAGCAGACTCCACCTCCTTCCTGAATGTACTCCTACAAAAGTAGACAAGGAAGCAACAGAGAGAGGGGTGACAGAAAATCAGCAAAGTAAAATGTCTAATTGCCCTGTTCAATGTACAGGTTTGCTCACAGACCCAGGAGTCAGCCTCACCTCCCCAGGTGATCCATCATCTACTGTTTCGTGTTAGAACCCAGGCATCAAAGGTCTTTGAAAAAATTATGCAAGAAGGTCTTCCTGCTGTGTCCCCCACCATCCCGCCACCCATGAAGCAAGACTTGAAATGTATTTTGTCTGAAAGGTGGAATGAAATCTTTAGATTTTTAAAAATTTTTTTTTCCCCACGTTGTGTCAACCATACAACTGTCAAAAACGGTGACGCAGATCCTGTTGGAGTGCAGTGGACCTCTCCTCAGAATCTCATCTTTCCAAAATTGGAAATTGACTACTCATGGCTAAGCTGTCACTTTGATTTTCATCTTGAGAGGGCATTTTCTGTTCCTTCTTTTGAAGTCTGAGATTTGTAACTTCTGATTTTAGAATCTTTGTATGCTAAATTGCACATAGTGGTTTCTCACATGGAAACTCAGGGGAAACCATGAAAATAAGGTGGCATATTTAACCAGCTGGAAAAATAAACAGAAATGTATCTCAAGATACATTTATAACCTATTGACTTTATTTTTTTTAGCAATGACAGGTTAAATTCTGTTTTGTGAGGAACAAAGAATTCTGGATGTAGAATTTTTTTTTAAGGGGGATATGATTCATAGAGGCCACAAGAGCTTTGGTTTATTCGTGACCTGTTTCAGGGTTGGTGCTAAACTCATTAGCTAATCTCTGAGAAACAGAAAAGTAGAAAAGAACATGACATGTCAAGATACTTGTGTACTAACAGCTATGTCAGCAGGCCTGTGAGAGAATGGTACTACAGATTTAAAAACTAAAAAGTGATCAGACTCAGCATTTACTAGAAAGCTCATAAAAGTCACAGTGAAATCTGGTGAATATTGTTCAAAGGTTAACTTTAACACACCAAATTCAGAAAAAAACCAATGGAATGTTGTAAAGTCACACCTTTGTAATTGTGTGAAGTGAGCTTAGATCGGTTGCTACAGAGTATCTTCCATTGGTGGACTGTGTGAATGGCTTTTACAGCAGCATTGTGACTTCCTTTTCTAACATTTTAATGATTTCATAAGATAGAAGACAGGAGTGAAGAGCCAGATCACGATTCCAACTGAAAGGAACTGCTGGACTGTGGAATGTTTTACCTATATTCCATCTCAGTTGCTTTTGTTTCAGCCTGTGGATGTTACATCATTGTGAAGATTGTGATTCCATCTTCTCAAAGCTGCCTCATATGCCTACACAAAACACTCTCTGCTCCCAGCTGAGTCAGCTCCAGCTCCTCAGCCTCTTCCCACAGCTGCTCTCACTGCATCAGTGCGTCTGTACTGAACCCATGGCAGTTTCCCAATCTCTTTTGGCACTGCACCATGTCATATCCATATTGAGTATTTACATCTAAGTAAGCTCATCTCGCATCTCTAGTTTGCACTAACAAACTTGTAGCCTCAAAGGACACAGACCTATTATTGCATTGGCTGAACTCATTTCTGACAGGGCTTGTTTTCTCTCCTTAACTGAACAGGAAACTCATACCAAACAGCCACATTTCCTGAGCCAAGTTAGAACACAGAAAGTTCAGCCAGTGTCACCCTTTTTATTCCTTTTGAACTATTTTTTCAAGATTTGCAAAAAATGAAAGAAGGGAAAATCAGTTCTAGGAAGTGGGTCACTATATGATGCTTGTCTGTGAGTAGATATTTGCTGAGATTGACAAAAAATGACAGCAGTCAGCAAGTTTTTTATTTACAGTTATTTTCACTCTGTAATCTTGCTATCCACAATGGTTTGACTTTCACAGAGTTGAGGAAGTTTCCTATTTTAACAGTTACTTTCTGAGCTTCATACTAATATAATAAAAAAATATATATCTGATTTTTACTAGATTTATCTTTTTTCATCATTTTTGTTTTGACAAAGATGCTTGAGTGTGCCAGTGTGGTTTGATTTGCCAAAGTACCTTCTGATGCCAGTTAGAGAAAGAAAAGGGTTCCTCTCATTTACTCTGGTAGGCACTGCATATTCTGGAATTTATACTGATTAATTAGATTCAATAGAATGAACCAAAAGAACAGGGCAAAAAGTCAAAGCTGACAGTTTGTAAATAACCCACTGGCTAAAAATTCAAAAGTTCAAATTCATCCAAGTAGCTTCAGCAAACATGAATCACTAACACACTGTCCAAACATCAGAAATAACTTCCACTTAAAACACGAAGAACAAAAAAAAGCTCTAAATTAGCATGAATACTATTTGCTCAGCCTTAAAATTTACATTGAGTTCTATAAGGAAAAACTGTTACACTTTGTCCAGCTTGAGGATTGCATAACAATTTTTTACAAAAGTGTATCTCCAACCCTGAAAATCTTTGTTTCTTATTTCAGACTCTTCACCTAGTGGGAGAATCATATTTTCTCAATTTTTTAAAATCAATGACACTATTCAGAGATTCCATACCAGTATTCTTCCGGTACAACATTTTGCATATTGCAATTTTTATAGATTTTGCTTATAACATCATAGCTCAAACTTTCAAAAAGATACTTTCTAATTTTAAATATGAGTCCCTTTCCTTTTAGAAATCATATAAATCTATTGTTCACTTACCTCCAAAGTCAAAATTACAATGCCATATGAAAATGTTTTAATGTTGAGGTCTTGAGCATACTCTTGTCTGACATTCTTGTTTGGTAAGGAATATGACTTCACTAGAAATAGCCCTTGATCACTGCATCTTGTATCTTATCTTTGCAGGAGAGCTGGCTTTGAACTCATGTACTCATACAGAGTAAGATTTAACGATATACAGCACTTGCATGAGACTTAATTACACTGGAGCCCAGAACAGTTTTTTGTGGTTCAAGATAAAACTATAAATTAACTCTTTGCACAGAAATCCCCAAGTGGTTAAACCACATTATAAAGTAGAGACATTTGGCTAAAGAATCAAACCCATACAAATAAATAATTAGATACGTATGTTTGAGCAGGCTGTGCCTGAGAAGGGAGATGAGTCACTTCATTTTTTTATGCTGCCCTTGTGACAGCTGAGCAATGCAATTATCTTCCTTTGCACTGTGCTGGTTTTATCTCATTGGTATTAGATTTTTTATTTTTCTATTTTCTGATTCCTGTGGTGGGTGAAATGTAAGACTCAAGGAGTCAAGGCACTGATATGATTTGGTTTGCTTGAGGTTTCATTTAAATAGCATTTCAATAGTTTTAAATAAAACTAACCCAAAATGGGGGTCTTGTGTTTATTATGCACCCAAGCAATGATTAATAAATATTGTTAGTAGAAAGTTTTAAATTGTATTAATTTACCTTTATTTAAAATAATGAAAGAAAAACAAACAAGAAAATCCATACTATGCATAAAACATATTTAGAAAGCTAAATATAAAGCTAGAATTATGTTTGGGGCTTTTGTTGCTCATGAAAAATAAAATTAAAAAGCAAAAATTACTGTATTTGCTCTGATGACTCTACTAGTTGACTTATGAAAAACACATGAACATAGGGAAAATGGCAAAAGGCAAGAGCCTGAAAACATACAGACAGATGAAAAATACACAAAAATCTTGAGGTACATACATAGTAGAATGTCTGGCTATAACCTTAAATAATGAAATATTAAAAAATGTCTTTTTCTTATTTTTCACATATATACCAAATGGAATTAATATGACATCAAAAAGATTTCTTCTAAAATCGTGATTTGACAACAACCCTGAAAGTGAGTTCAGCTGGACAAGTGTTAAGAGTATTAGTTTTAGAATCCCATGTACTTGTCTTACTAATGAGCTTGAAGACCAAGCTCTTGAACAGGCATGTTCACCACAAATAGATTAATAGGAATACCAAAAAAAAGTACTCATGGTAAAGTAACATACTAAGTGGAATGCAGTCATTAAATTGGAATATGGCATTCAAACTATCAAAACAGGTATCTACAATGGTAAACATTGACATCTACAGTAGTACACTTGCATAATGTAGCATACAATAGCACACTCACACAGACATGCACAGTAAAATGAGATGCTGTGACCAACAACAGACATCTGTAAAGCCAGGATCTGAATTTAGTGAGAAAAATTTCACTTGAAGGGACAAGCACTCGTAGTCTAGTAATCTAGCTTTTACTTAAAATATTGCTCAGCCCTGCTGAAGGAGTATCACCTAGCCTCTGATAGGCTGGCTCAGCAGTCAGACAAGCACTGAACTGATGGTAGTGCCTGCGCACAAAAAAGGGAATCCTGGCTTTCAGACCACCTCTCCAAGCAACATCACTTTGGCCTTGCTTGGGCTGCATTCCAGTGTCACATTGTGGGAGGTGTGGGTGGATTTGCAGTGGCTGCTCTGCCAGAGCTCTGCAAGAATGCAGGGATTGCTGCAGGGGTACAGGTGCTGTCACACACTGTGAACTGAAGGAGGTACGCTCATTGGCAGCCAAAACCACCAGACCTAATCCAGGTTTCATTACTAATTTTGTACCTCACTGACATTTTCATCAACTCATACAAGTTCTAATAAAGAAAAGAGCCACTTACCACTGACTTTGGAATCCTCTGCATGGCATTAAAATTTTTACTAGTCCATCATACTACTGAGTAATACAGAGACATTTATGAATATGAGAAATTAGAATTTTTTGAAACAATGACATGTTATTTTGAAGTTAATATGAAATTTAGAACTTTGTGGTGACAACCAGTGTAGGTTACCTGTTTCCACAAAAGCACTCCAGTACTGCAAAGTTCTCCCAGGCAGCACATTTTGCACATCCAGCAACTTTTTTTCATGATTGTCGGTGGTAAGCAATCCAGTAGAAACACCATACAAGAGTAAAAGGATTGCTTTACACACAGAAGCTATTAGAACAAAAACCACTAGGCTCAGTGTTCAAGGCATTCAAAGTCGAAGTCAGAAGCATTACTAATGACAGGCACATGTAATAAGATCTGTGTGGTGAGGCAATGCATCATTGCAGCCAGATTTAGAGCCAGATCATCACTTTAGAAATATCAATAGCTGGACAAGGTCCAAGTTACTTCTTCATCAAAGCAGTATGACTTCTGACTCCAGTGAAAATAATAACCTGAATTTGTGGAGACAAAGTTCTGATCAATAATGAATCTTAACATGCCCATGTGATCGTCTGTCATCTCAAATGTGAATTTGTACTGACACCTTCTTGGCACTCCGCCAGCAGCGGCTGCTCACTGAAAGCTGAGTGGCAAATGTGGGCTTGTGAATGTTAAATAAAAATCTGATATCTGAAGTGTGTTTTACCAGAAAAGCTATGATACAACTATAAACTGTAGCTATAGAAAAACTAGAGAAACATTTGATTTTGGTTATTAAATTTCTGATATGAAATGTAACCTGAAACATGCATGTGTAGGACCCCCATTAAATCACACAAGAACTCAGTCCTCCAAACCAATTTCCCAGGTTCTGGAGCCAAATGTCCACAAGTGTTTTCAAGTTTCTCATGGATTGCTCCCCTGCCTTGAAACTGAAAACAATACCACTTTTGTTGTTTAACAGAACACCACAGACTAGCTAATGGGCCACATATCACGGCCATGTGACAGCCATGGAGTTAAGAGATGCACGGCTCTGAACTGTAAACATTTCATTTTGCCAGCTCAGATTTCTGATGCTTTGTGTCTCAAAATAATCCAGTATGCACCAAGAATGTCCCTGGAAACCTCTGGGAAAACAGGATTTGTTTTACTGATTGAGACCCTTGACCCATTTAATCCTGGGTCACATGAAGAAGTTAGACACTCATGACTACCAGGATAGTTTTCACTCTGAGTTTCACTCTGTAACCCAGAGATTGATTTAAATGCTAAATTGCAGGCACTTCATTTTTGATTTTTTTAAACCATAAATCTGGAAGTGAATTATAGCTTTAGAATCACAGCATTCTTAAAATAAATTTCAAAACATGTCCTGAAGGTCTCAATTTATGATGGATGTTCACATGAGGAAAGAGGATAATTTTAAATGTATTCCTGACCAGGTTACTTCTGTCATCAAGTTTATGCTACTTGTACAAGCATACTGAAACAAATAAAGAATTCCCCATGCTCTGAGAAATCGGTTTTACCAGCAGCCAGTGAGGACTGAGTACCAAATAAACAACTTGTACATTTTATGCAACTAATGTACTAATTTAGTTAGTGTTAAAGTAGATGTTAAAATTAAAAATTCTCATAGCCACTGCTCTGATAGAAACATCTCAGGCATGCTTTTGAGCAGACATTTCTGCAGGATCCAAGGGAAATTCACCAAACAGCACAAATACTTGCCTGAACACTCACTGATGTCGGCAGTATAATTGTATGTGAAACTTCTGACTGAATCAGGAACTCTTAACTGCTTTAAGGCACTCTTTCACCTGGATTTCCAGACATGCCACTGCTGTTCCACTCAGAAACTCTGCACTGCATGGTTGCTAGATAATGTTTCATACATATATGTATGATAAATACAGAATCCAGAGGCTAGAAAAAGTGCATTTTGCTTACAGCATTCCAAACCTTCCTCAGAGCACATATACATATATTAAATTCTGGAAACCCTGACTATGTCGTATTTCTGTACAAATTCAGCTTGTCCGACATCTTCACAGAATGAAAAGATGAAAATCAGGCTTCTGAACTCAAGTGCACATGCTTTGAAGATGACCTGATTCTCAAAAGCATTGATCCTTGGTTGACTTTGGTGGATTTAGGGGAGAGGTTTTCTAATAGAGCTGGAAAAAATGCCAAATCTGCTCCCTTTGTGGCTGGCAGGAGAATGACTGTTGAGCTCCGTCAAGCTCAGCTGATAACTTATATACTTCTGTTTTTGAAAAACAGGTAGTCATAGGAACTGAATACTGAAGAACAGGGCAGGGCTCTCAGAATACCACAACCAACACACACTCTCTGAGTGTTTACTGTCACTGCTTGCTTGAAAGACTAACAGGTGTATGAGAAATAGGATATGAGAGAGTTGTCTTCTTGTTTCAAAATAATTTAATCCTACCCTATTTCCTACAGCCCCCTTGCCTGAGCCTTGAAAGAGGAGATATGCCATCTGTTTCAATAAAACATGAAAAGTACACACACGTGACTGAGGCAGTGCGAGCAGTAGGAAAAGCAAAATAAGAATCTATCTTTAAAATATTAAATATGGAAAATTATGAAACAATAAACACCTGTACTTTCAGCACTCTGTTATACCATACTTGGGGAACTGTTTAATTGCTGCAATTATATTTTAAAATTTTCATTGGAGCATCACTTTTGTATCATTTTTGTAATCATCAAAGATTACAAAAAGTTTATAATTTAACGTAACAGTCTCAAAGAGTCCAGAAAGCTCAATTCTTTCTATTTCTTTTTAATTTTCATTTCATTTATTGTTATTAGTAGCATCTTCTCAACCGTGTTTCTTTCCTAGGTACATTTTCTTTTACTGATTGTGTTTCTTCATACTGCAGCTGATGCACTTCTCAGTATTTTTCTTATAATTACCAAATTCAGAATGAAAATGAAAACCACTTAATTATGCAATTGTCTTAGAGACAGCACAATAATTAGAGCTCTCAGAAAAGCAGCCCAGAGGGACTCACTGTACAAAAAGGTAAAGAAAATATAACACAGGCATTTCAGAAAAGGCCTGAGTAAAACATTGTAGGAAAAGAAATTATACATGCAAACCTTAACAGATGCCCCCAAGAAGTTTATACCTTAATCAACACAAAAAAACCACATTTACAACGCACATGCAGCAAGACATGTCACCATAAAATAGCTATTCAGAAGTTATGAAAGGTAAGAGATGGAAGCTATACATTAAATGAAAAGAAATAATACTGAAAATACAAAATATATGACAAATATTAAGAAGAAAATTTAAAATATGGGTGAGATAAATCTGAAAACAAAAGTTAAAAGTCCTAATCCAATGTACATAAAACAACAAAAGCTGAGAATGTTCTCAAAGTGGACTAATATAAATAGTTATTTCTAGTGTTTTGATAGATCTTCAAGCTGTGGTACAAAAAGTGTGCAAATGTCATATTAGATGTCCATGAAAAATTTTTTTAGGCACATATCTCCAAGTTATTATGGTTTTCTAAACTTTGGAAGTATCTGCAGCTGCACACAGCAAAACCAAAACCAGCTGGACTCTTATACAGCAAAAGGGCAAATTTGAAGGAGTTTCACATTTATGACTCTCATGATAAATTCTCCAGTCGAATCCAAAAGAAACATGAATATTTACCCTGCTAAAAAGGCTTAACCCTTTCATTCTGGCTTTTTGAGGTGATGGCACAGGAGAGGCCCACAGTTGGTGGGACACCAAATTTCTGCTACTGCCCACAGACATGAAGGGTGAGTGTGTGCACAAAGGAAAAGTCCCACTGGCTACAAGCTGTGATACAAGCCCTCAGAAATGCTCAGAACCCATGAGGACAATGGTCCCTCTGTGTATAACTTAGAGCACTTCTGAATTTTCAGCACCAGAGATTCTACACTATTTCTCCTGAAGGCCATCACCACACAGAAAATGCTGTTACATTTGAAACTAACAGAATATGTGAACTTTTATTTTCTTTTTCACGCTAGAAGCCTCAAACTGCCACAGAAGAAATCAACTTCCTTCTGTTCCCAGCAGTTAACGTTCATTTTATATGTGTTTTGACACTTGGCAGTAGCTAATTACTGGCTACACTCTTTGCCATGAAGTACTTTCCTTTTATAATTAAGAAATCCTTCGAATTGTGGACAGTTAACTTTTCTACTGCTAAAGACTGCAAGCAATTAGCATGTAAATTACAAGATGACACCAACAGCTCATATGGACAAGATAATCCTCATGTAGTGAAGGCTACCTGTGCATAATGCAAAAACAAAAGAAAATAATGGTTTTTAGAAGTTTCAAACAGTTTAACCTAAAATTGACCAGAATACAGAACTGGTTTTTTTCCTTGCATATATGTGAGCCAAGGCACAAGTCCAGTGAAACTTTTATCTGCAAACCAGAAGATACAAATTTCTTCAGAACAACTTCTTTCACTTTACTTTTTTTACAGTTTTTACTTTTGCCACACTTGGTCGTGCATCTTGGTGATGCTCTGAATGTGTGGCATCCATGAGAAAAGAGGTTCTGGAGAAACAGATATGAAAGAATTAAACCACTTTTAAGACATATTTTAAGAGTTCCAGTGGTGTTATCCACTGGTTGGATAAGTTACGAGGTATCGCTCTGATAATCAGCTCTTGTTTCTGCCTTCCAAGTCCCTCCAGCACAATTTTGGGGACTATAAGTCACTTAAAACGTTATTTATTTACAGTTTTAAATTTTTTTTTATTTAGCGAATTATATATATGTCTGTATGTATGTTAATGTACAAAGCTGGTGCCTTCCTCCAGTGAAATTACAGATTTCATCTATTTATTGCACAGATTTTATGCATTCATTACACAGATTTCAGGGCATTCTCCTAACTCTACACTGCAATTGGTTTAACACTGTTATTTAGTAACACCATGGGGGAAAAAGCCGCACATTTCTATTTAATTTCTGTTCTGTTGTTTCCCTGATTTATTACTAAGCCATCGCAGACACTACTTTATACAAGAAAGTGCACGAAATGTCTTTAGAACCCATGAAAACACACGGAAACAGACTGATAGCACACTCTCGTAAAGGAGTTAACTCCTCCACGCACCACCTTTGTTAAGAAGCGAGGACAACGCTCCGCCACAGCCGGGAGCGCTCCCTGCCGGCGCGGGCAGGCAGCAGCCCCCACAGGCCGGGGGAAGAGGGATTGAGGCATGGAGGGACAGAGAGAAAGCGGGCTCCGCTCGCGGCCGGGGACGGCGGGCATGGCCTCGGCGCTCTGCCGTCGGCGCTCTGCCCTCATCCTCCTGCCGGCTGCTCCCTCAGCGCTCTGCCCTCATCCTCCTGCCGGGAGCTCCCTCAGCGCCCTGTCCTCATCCTCCCGCCGGGAGCTCCCTCAGCGCCCTGCCCTCATCCTCCTGCCGGCTGCTCCCTCAGCGCTCTACCCTCATCCTCCTGCCGGCTGCTCCCTCAGCGCTCAGCCCCGCGCCCCCGGCCCCGCGCGCCCATAGGCTGCCGGCCCCCCAGCGGCAGCCAATCAGGGGGCAGTTGTCAGGCGCTCCCGTCTATTTTTAGCACGCACAAACAGCGGCGCTCGGGCGTGGGCGCGCTCTGTCCGTGTCGGGGACGCGCGCTCTGTGTCGGGGACGCGGCCGGAGCGCGGGCACGGCGCAGCAGAGCTGCGGTGGCCCCGGCTGAGGCCCGAGCCCGGGCAAGGATGCGGACGAGCAGCGCCACGACCGGGATGCCGTGCAGCTCCCCGGCCGGGAGGAGAGGGGAAAACCAGAGCCACCACCTCGGGCAGTTCTAAGGGAAAGCAGAAAATTCCCAGTGAAAAGTATTATGTAAAATAAATAGATAAATACACAGAATAAAATATGTGTGTAGCCCCTGTGCAAAGCGGCTGGTGTGCCGGCTCAGGACCGCGGACCCCGACACAGGCAGGACTTGGCCGCTTGAGCGAATTAGCAGCAGAAGGGAAAAGTGGGATTCGTGGTATGGGCTAAACTCTTCATATTTTATTTTGTATATTCTCATTTAATTAAATTTAAACACAAGGTAGCTATTTCTGATGTGCTTCTGATACGTTTGGGTGATGAGAGATGAGTAAGTTGAGGAGAAAAAAAGATCAGACATAAACACTTAGATAATACATGCAGTGGGTATTTTGGACAGTTCAGATATTTCAGATAGCTGGAGCTACATTCTTTCCCAGTTTCTCACGGAGCTGTGGATTCAATAGAGGTTTTTAAGATAACCTTGAATTCGGAAGGATTAGACATGTGCTGAAGCATTCAGTACAGGGATGAAGCAGGGCCTCTGGCTCAGAAAGGAAAATGCTGAAGGACAGTGAGGAAAATTGTTTTTCTAATACTTTAAATTAAGACTTAAAACAGCAACAATGTCAGCATATTGTAGAAATATCAAGGAAAAAACATCTTGCTAAGCAAGTTTTTAAGACTCTTGTATAAACATAAAAGGTTTAGCTGTCTATCTAAATATATGAGTACTTAGCCCCTGGGTGATCAACTCTTTTGGGATTTGTGCACAGTGATGGGTCATAAGAGCTTCTTGGGCTTTGTAGTGACCTGCTCACAAAAAATACAGAATGTATGAAATGCAGACCTAATCTGTGCTTTAAATCTGCAGTGCCCTAAAGGAGTAAACTGATATGCAGGTCTCATGCTTACCCTACAACACGGGGATGGATTTCACTGCCCATTTGCACTGAGTTTTGGACACCTCTAGAACAAAATTTTTCAAAAGAAGAAGGATTTTTCAAAGTCAGACAACTGTCACTTATTTTTAAAACCAAAATTATTCCCCAACAAATCTTGAAATATCAGAGTGAAACATGTGGCTAGCTGCTCCTCATTGTCACCTTTAAGAGATGGTCAGTGCCAGGCTGCTCTGAAATCGCTGTCCTCATTACTCAATCCCCATGGATGCTTTTCAGTTGCCAGTGGGACATACCAAATCAGCAATGAAACAAAAGAACAAAGTCTGCTGTGACAATGTTTGAATGCCATTTCAAAAAAGTGGCCTGTGGATTTAAAATCTGCCTGAAAAAAAGTGTTGTTTATTCTGTCATTGCCAGAACATTGATATAGTCAGAAACATTATTTCAATGAAGTTTTTACATGCCATTGAACATTTTCTCTGTGTTCACGGGTTGTCAGTCTTATGTGCAGATTAAACTTAAGTTCTCACAGAGGAAGTTCACGCAGCATGAATTCCGTTAGCTTTGCTGATCCCATTATATGCCATAATTTGAGAGTGAAGATTGCTCTGCATAAATATTCATCTAGCATCTTTCAAGTTTTCACTTTTCATTCTGCTGCCGCCTGACCCTGTCTGCCACTTTTCTCTGAATAATCATTACTGCTGAGCAACCCATTTGGAGAAAAAAGGCATTTGCAAGACTAAAATACCCAGACAGGATTGGATGTGTGATTGTCACTAGGACAAGTTGCAGTCCATTGCAATTTATAACTGTGGGTATTAAAATATTCTAATGTGCTATTTGGAATTGATGTGCATTTCTCTCTGCAAATGTCATGGCCTCTGGCTCACACAGAGACCATTCTGAACACATGGGCAGTAGCACCCCATCCTCAGTCTGAGTGGTCCAAACCCAAATTATAAACTTTTCCTATTTTAAATAAGAAGCAAGATTTTAAATTACAATAATTATTTTTTAATTTTTCTTTGTTTTGGTGCAGTTTCTATCAAGTTGCAACACAAAGGTTCTGCTTGTTCATTGAGGTTAACTGAAATTGGTTAAAATAAACAAATGTGATATGTTTTTGTGGGAGCAGAGAGCCAAATCAAGGGCTCTTCCCATATGAAGTGAGTTTAAAAGAGTACGCATTAGAGAATTCAAGCCCAAACATGATAAAATTGACCACAATTCTCTTGTGAATCCTCAACAGATCCTGGGACATGAACGTGTCTTCTCCACAATTGTTAATCTAGCTAGTAAGGGAAATTGCTATTCTGATCTGTTCCCAGATGTAGTCAAGTGTTTCAGATTCCAGCACGTGAGAACATGCACAGATTTTCCAGGTGAGCTGAGGTTATGGGAACCCATCTCCCTGTACTAGTGTTGTAGTTGTGCAGTGCACTTAACTGAGCTTGTGATGGCTGTGCACATTAGCTGTCTCTTTTAGAGGAAGATTGTGCGTGAGTTCCCCACCTTCCCCCTACAATTCAGGCCAGCTGAGTTACCTGCATTTGGGAAATTCGGAGTCAGCACCCCTGAAGTGCAAGGAAAGACAGTCCCTGGGAAAATAGTTCTCCAGACCATGAGGTCTCACATCCATGTTTCCACACTGTGACTTCAGGGAGATGAGCAAGAAACAAGTTTTTCAGCAGCTCAGACATGCAGTTACTTCTCCCTAATACAGAGCTTCTACAGAAGAAAGCCCCACCACCTTCCCCAATGAAAACAGCTGCCTGAGAAAGCCAAGATGCATCCTTGTGGCAGGAATGTGACAAGCCACTTCCCAGGCTGTGCTACAGACCTTCCTGAAGCTTTCCTTGGACGAAATATTGGAGAACATGGGCTGTTCTGCCATGCAGTGCTCTGAGACAAGCTGGCAAAGAGAGACATGCTTTTCTACTTATAAAATGCATACTTTTTCCAGATGCATACCTTTTTTCTTTCCCTTTATTTTCTTCCACTCAGAGTTCCCATAGACACCACTTACATAATTTCCCTGCTTATCAGCTTGACATCTAAATCACTGGAAATGCACCAGCAGGGAAAAGCTGCTGGATAGCAGGCACCAATGCCACATCGGGTGAAAAAAGTAATCACATTACTCAGGAAGACCAAAGTGGTCAAAATATGCCCCCCCCCAAATTCAAGTTTAAATGAGACATGCTTCTGGGCTGACTGAAATAACTGAACTCTCTTGCCAGCTAGACAGATTTGATCCAGTCTTCCAGTAAAAAAAATAAATTAAAAATTAAATAAATAGACACAGTGCAAGGTAGAAACATTAATGTGATGAAGGCTGTATGATTCAGAAAGGTGTGTTAAAGCCTGACTTCAGGGCAGCTTCTTGGCCCTGGTCCTGTGCCAGTGAGCTCACACAGTCTAACAGAAGCCTGGACATCAAAGAAATGGACTAGGCATTTTCTAACAGAAAACTTGGCTGTTATTCTCCCTGTAAAGGACTGCTGTGTTCATAAGGATGCTCCAGTCTAGTTTAGTGGGAAATTAGAATGGCAATCATTTTCCTATTCAAAGTAGCATAATCCCATTTTTAATGTGTACTTCATATCTATCTGCAAAGTTTAAAATAGATATTGTCTCTGTTTTATGGGAACTGATGTTGACATTAATATCTCTCAATGCCCTATGCCTTTTTCTAAAAGAAAAATTTCTGTATTAAAGACTCTTGTTCTAGTTAAGATACAATAATTTGAAAAGTACATTATATTTTGGACCTGTCACATCAGAGCGTATGCATCACATTGACTTATGTGTGGTGCAGTCAATCAGCCATGTGAATGAAGGATTATGCACAGACTTTCTGGATGCTTTGGGGTTTGAACCCTGCAAGCAGTTGATCACAGATGCTTTCTGTCATGTATTAATAGCTGTCTCAGCATGAGAACTGGAAGCCCAGAGCTCTCATAAATGCTAAAAACATTTCACCTCCAGGACTTAGAATGCTTAACTTAATGTGCCAGTGAATCATTGTGGAAACTGCTTTATTTTTTCTCCAAGCCACTTTTAAAAGCATTTTGAGTTTGGAGAAACATTACTTCATCATAAAATTTTTAAACTAATGTGACATTCTGTGATTGTTTTATTTTTGCCATGGAGGCATATCAAACTATATTCACAGGCAAAAATGCCTTGTTTCAGTCATCTGAGGGCAAACTTACTTATTTGGTGTTCCTAGTTGAGCAGTAAGAGATGAGTAAACCTGACCTACTCTTAATTATAGCATTTGTTGGTACAAACATATTGTAATGGAACTGCTGGTGAACTGACAAGGCAGTGCCTCCCAGTTGTTCCTAGTCCTGAGCCACTGCAGCTTGCCATGAGACCTTATTAATTGCTGTATCCTAGGCATGAGAGGGAATATGGTGTGGGTTTTCTTGGAGCTGTTAGAGCAGGCTTAGGAGGAGGTTGGTATTTGAATTGGCTGCTGACCACACTTGACTAGGTATCAGGATTTTTTTCTGGGTGTCCCACCTCTGTGCAGCCTCAAATGGTGGAAGTATTACTGATAAGCATTTATTAAAAGAAGTTGATCTTTTGGAAGCATTCATTGTGGTACTAGATAGAAAAAACTAATTTCCTCTGCTGGGTGCTGCATCTGAACTGCTGCTGAGAAGCCGTTCTTTGAAGGAAACTCAGACATCCACATTCAGTCTCCATCTCTCATACAGAGCCAACAGGTCTGGTTATGTCAGCCAATCCAGTTAGCTCCTTATTCTCCAAGTTTGTGAAAGTGTGACAATGTGTGCTACCTTCAGGACTGGGAATGGGTTCAGTAGCATTTACAGTACAGTCATGGTAGTAACATGATGTAAAGATGAGGACAAATCTCATCCATTTCCAACCACTGCTCATGTCCAAGTGCTTACTAACCTGCCCTTACTGTCAGTTCTTACCCAAGTCAACGAGTCTAAGCTACTGACCATCACAGCCATAGACCTGAGGTCACATTCCAGGCCTGTTTCTCCATCCAGGGGTGTCTAGAGTCCTTCACGTCTTTGGTGCTGCTGCCAGTTCAATAGAACTATCTGTAATGGTCCTTTAGCCATGATGATTAGCATTTGGACCTGTTCCTGTTTTGTGTGGAGAATTTTTTCTCTTACACAGATGTAGTGTCTGTGGAGTACCTGCTCTATTCTTCACTTGGTGGGAGCAGGAGCAGATTCTGCCTTTGTGCCCGATTTGTCTCTGTCCTTTCTTTTTTCTTTGCCAATGGTTCTGTTAACCAGAGCATAGTTAACCTGCCTTGCTCATCTGCCTGCTCTTTATTGCTTTAATGCAGCCTTTTATGAACTGAGAACGAGGTAATCTCATCTCTGGGCAAATCCTTCCTGTGTCTGCAGATGGCTCTAGGCAGAAGCAGGACACACAATTAAATGCAGGTTAGAGAAACCATGCTGTACCATACGGCAGAAGCAGCCATAAAGCAAGGCAGCATCTGAGCTGAAACCCAAATGTGTGCCTGTCACTGGTTTGTGCTGTGGCTCTGGCAAATTTGCTTGTGTGTGCTGACTCCTGGTCTCCCCCTTCCCTGAAACATCAGCTTTTAACTGCTGCCAGAGGCACTGTCATTGGCCTTGTTTTTTTGTTCTTGTTGCTGTTCCAGGTCAATAGATCCCATGTTCTTTCAGTGCTCTGAAAAAATAAATGGTCTCTCAGAGCAGAATCGTCTCCTTGTTTTTACTTCAATATAACCATCACCAAGTGAGCAAACATTGAAACAGTTCATATTGATACAATTTCTTTGTGTAACTGGTTACTTTTTAAAGCTTTTTTTTCTATTTTCTCTTGCCATAGAAGTATACATTATGGCAACCAAATAGTTCAAATTCTGCCACGTTTCTTTGTAGGTATTTAGCCCAGAATTGGAACAATATTTTTATAAATGTTGTGGGTTGGTGTTTGTTTGTTTGGTTTTTGTTTTTTCTTCTTCTTTTCAGTGACTTTCAATAGCATTTTTGCTGTGAAGCGACTGCTGAGAAGGAAGCAGACTTTTAATAATGATTACACTAAAAGTGAGAGAAATATAATTGTAAATAATGCTAATGAAGTCAAATATATCCTGACCTTGCTTGGCTTGTTAAGCCATTTGCACAGCCCTAGTTAATGACTGGACAATTAATAACTGGATCAGTTGATTCAAGAGCATGCACAGTTAAATTCTCCCTGCACTTCATTTACCTCTGAGTCCAGATGACCTACTATGGTATTTTTGAAGAGATGACTACTGAGATTTCTCTTCATTCTCCCTCTAATTATATCCACTTGTGTATTTCCTCACCTTAGAATTTAGCCCCTGGAAAACATTGCTTTTTTTGCCCTTTGGATTTTTAGCTAGATTGCCCCTCTTCCTAGTATGAGTTATAGCAGGCTTCACTTTGTCCCTAATTTATTGAATACATGTGATCCATACCTGAGGGCAATACTAGAGCTCATAAATTCTGTATCACAGAAAGAGGGATGGAGAAGAATAGGTATTTATAACAAAATTGGGAGGAAAAGCAGAAATCAGTCAAATAAATGAACAATGCACCTCCCATCCTAGCAAATATGACTCAGGCATAAAAGGATTTAAAGTCCATTTGTTTGTACAAATGAATGCACTAATAAAAGACAGCACTTTAATATCTCTTAATAACTCTATAATTTAAAAAATGCCCTATATTCCAAAGTGACAGGATCTCTCACATATCTCATGTATGATTTTTATGAAGTTATCTTATTTGCAGTTTTTAAAAGTGTGTTATGGAGAAAGAACTCAGTATGTTGTTAAACAGCAGAGACAGTCTGAAATTCATGAAATGAAAGATCACCTTAAGCTGTTGCTTTGAAGTTTCACCAGAGTTTTCCAGCTCATTTCCTACTGATAGAAAACTTGCCAAAAGTACTCCCAGCAGAGATAAAAAAATATTGGGCCTGCTGGAATCCACACTTGAAGATTATCAGCAGATCAAAGACACAAGAGTCAAGCTATATGCTACAGACAATTTACATTAAAAAAAAAAATATATATATGTATGTATCAGTGATTATCTCTAGCTAATTAATGCACTCATTACTTATGCAGGTAGCTCTGAGCAGGATGTGGAAAGATGTGAAATCTATAGTATGAAAAAACACACTTCAATTGATTGCTTTGGATTTTAAATATTTAGGCTGACCCTATGAGATTTGTTTTCTTCTTTTGAAAAGCTTTCAGTGATTCTTAAGTTCTTTTGTTGTTATTTGTAGAAGATTTATTGGGTCCAAAGTGTCTGTTCTATGTAGTTGTACAAACATGGTTTATCTTTCATTAAATTATGGTTACTTTGAAAGTGTCCTTTGCACAGAAACAACAATTAAAACTGAGATTCTTATTTACTCAAATGTTTGAACTGATAATAGACCAGAAAAATTTCTTGTAATTTCTTCCTGTTAAAAGAGGGTTTTTTTGAATATGAGCCTTTCAATGCCATGTGTGTTTTTTTTGTGCAGTCACTCCTTGCTGTGTCTAATGGTCTTGTCACCAGTGGGCCTCTGCAGGATCCCAGAATGGGGTAATGAGGACCAGGGAGGAAGTGGCACAGCCTCACTTCTGGTCCCCACCCTCTGGCTAGACCTCACAGGACAAAGCAGACTTTGACAGCTGTCTTTGCTTCAGCCCAGACACCTGCCCCAAACATTGTACTTTGAATTATGTTATGTAGTAAAACATTTAGTAACAGCTACCAGGAAAAAGTTTGTGAAACAACACAGATCAGAAAAAAGAACCTGGGCCTGCTCCTCCTTCCCACTGCAGCAAAGTGCTTGTCTTCTGCTGATTGGGAAACTCCTCACCTCTTGCAGAAGTGGCATTTGCAAAGGTCTCTTTGATGGAACCAAATATCTCACCCACATATTTCAGCTCTGGGAAGGGCTGTAGCAGAGTATGCTGGGGAATCCAGGTACACGTCTTCTACAGAGGCAGGTGGGACACTTAACACTACATTTTCATATCATGGGCTGAAAAGTTTTGTTTTCAACAAATCTGTGGGAAAAATCAAATGCTAAATCTTTCTAAGTTGACTCAAAATACAAGTTACCTCATTCAGCCCAAGCGCAGGGGCTTTGGACAAGTTTTGCAGTATCCCTCACCTTTATCCCTGACTGGGTGGTGAAAGCATATGTAAGGAGTCAGAAATAAAAGGGTTTGGAGAAAAAAACATAAAGCAATCCTACTTGGTGTGGAACTCTCAAGGTGGTATGATGTGAAGTTGCTCTATGTGCTTCTTTAATGATCTGTAAAAATACAAGCACAGCATACAAAGCTATTTTAATAAATTATTTTCTTTTTATCTCTTCCTTGCTTTGAATGCATCAAGGTTTCCTGCTCTGAGTAGCCAATCCGAATTTTTTTCTCATTACTTACTATGTGTTTGTTTAAGTTGCTGCACTTCTCTTTTCAGGGTAATGCTGTATTATCATATTTCAGTCTCAGTTTCTGGATCTGTTTGCTACATGTGTTCAACTAAAAATATCTGCTTTATCCTTGGACATATTATATAAATTCAGTGGGTAGCAGTTATGCTGTGCTTTCCAGATGATACTGAATTGCATTCGCTTATATCTTGTGTAACTTTGATGACACCAACAGACAGAATATGCTGACAGGTGTTTCCAGCAGGAATTTTTATCAAGCCACTCTCTCTCATCTTTCCCCAAATCACAGCCCAATTAAAATGTACTTAAAATGTACGGTAGGCCCTTGAACTTTCTTGACATGGTTACTATAATTTCATTTAAGGCACATTTAATTTCTTTTGGATATCTGTGATGGATGTATCTTTCGGATATCTGCCAGTCCTAAAATAAATGTTGCTCTTTGATCTACCACACAGTATTATTCTGGCAGCTTGGGCTACCCTCCCACAGCCTTGTTTGTCCTGTCAGACTCTCCACCCTCCTGAGGTATTCTCATGTTGCTGCTGAAGATTGATCTCTGGTATGTGATATGCCCTCTCTGGCCCATGCATTTCTTTGTGGAAAGGGCTGGGTGAGCTTCCTGGGCAAGATTTATACAGCTGCTCAAAGCAGCTGATCATAATGGCCTCTCAGTTTAGAATCTATTAATTGGCATCCTGTTTTGTTCAGATAGTAATGTTAAAAAAAAACCCCAGAAAAACAAAAATAAAAAAAGGGGGGAAAAAGTAAAAGGAAAAGAAAAAAATAGCTCAGAGAATGATATCATTCCCCAGTGCAGAATATTGCTGTAGACCCAGGCCTCAGAGAAGCAGCAAGACTGTGACTAGGGGAATTTGGGAGAAAAAATAGGATTAGATTTGATGCAAGCTTCACCTCTTTATTGGTAAAAAAAGAGTTATCCTAAATGATATCAATTGGATTTAAGCCACAAATATGCCCACTCTTTAAGTGTTTCCAGTTAGATCAATAAAGGCACCTCTGAACTGCCTCAGTCATATATTTCTAAAACTTATATCGTCAAAGTGCTTTCTCCTCTGCTGCCTATGTCCCTTTATCTATGGTCTTGCTGGGCACTGAGAGGAAACACCTACAAAGTACATAATTCCATAAAAGGTTCAGGGCTTGCTGCCAGCTCTGCTGGCTCAGCTGCTAGAGGGCTCACTGGAGTGTGGGGTCCAAATTTTATTGAATCCTTGGCCTGCAGGAATAGAATTTTTTCAGCTCCAGACCATCTGTTGAAACTTTTTCATGCGGCAGTAATGAAGTAATTATTAGGGCAGAGAAAGCATGTGTCTATGGCCTGGGGACAAAGATGGGGGTGGCTTGACTCCTGCACAAGGTCTATTGAACACTAAATGTGAAATACTCCAACACTTGCAAGAGCAGAGGCAGGAACCTTGTCTCTCTCTTGTAACCCAGAGTATTATTTTTGCTGGAGTAGCCACTTGGGACCTTTGAGATGGACCTTCAGGTGTCCACAGGCACCAAAAAGGAGTGTAGCCCAGGTGTCCCTCCTGCTGGACAGGAGTGCTAACCAGAGAATCATGGTGCAAAAGGAGGAGGCGCTCTCCTGCCTCCACTTTGGCCTTGTGTGACAGGCATAGACCAAGGTCAGTGCTCAAACTCATCATCTTGAGGCCAGCATGTCCTGTCAGCCCCATGTAATGCCTTCTCACTGAGAAGAAACTCAAATAATACAACTGAACATGTCTAGTGCAGGCATATCCCCACTCAGCCCATGGTATTTTTGGGTACTGCTTATAGGGTGCCTCAATCTTTACACTGAGTTTAGTGTTAAATCATGAGTTCATGAGTTCATCTACTTCTAACAGCATTTAATAAAAATGTTACTTCATTCCCTGAGCCCCCATCAGTTTAATGGGATCCTACCTGCCCAAATCAGGGCTTGTTTTGGACACAGAGGTAGTTTTGTTGATCTGAATCATAATGCTTTTCTATCATACCAAGATGGTACCTGAAGATGCATGCATAATCACTTTTTTAATTAGAGTTTTGGTTTTACAGACACTATTAAAATTTTGTTATGTTAACCCCGACATCAGAAGTTGTATCACAATGTCGTATGACCAGAAAAGACATTTTGATAAAGTGAATTCAGTCCAGATGATTGGTGAATGAATGTACCATCTGTCAAATCTTTATGAATTAATTAACCTCTAAGTACCTTAAAGATAGATGGTGTCAGTCCATTTGTCATAGAAATCCTTATCCTGACATAACTGAACTGGGGAGATAAACAGAAATGTTAGAATAGGCGGATATATTTCTGTCTTTTTTCTCCCCTTTTTCTCCAGTAATTAATTTATTTACAAAGCTATGCAATTTTTAAAAAAACCCAAACTCTCTCTAATGTCACATCACTCAAAAGTTTTCAGAACCAGTTTAATTTTTTTTTACCTTAATAGGAGGGTAACAAAAACGCATTAAGGAGTTATAACGTGGGCAGGACTATATAACCCTAAAATTTTATGCCTAGGCCTCATTTTTGGAAGTTACTTAACACTGAGGAATCAACCTCCCCTGTATGATATCCAGCCTGTTTTTTGTGGCTCATCAAGACCTTCAGTGATCACAATCCCAAAGCCAACTTGACATACAGGCAGGTGATGCCATATGGAGCACAAGGCACCACACGTGTGGTGTTTGTCTGTGCTCTAATCTACACCTGAGCAGCCTAGGGCATGCTTCAGGCTATCCCTGAAACATGTACAGTGCTCAGAGGCAGGGGATCAGGAGAAGCATCGTGCTTATATTCCCAAAATTAAATGCTGAATACATGCTGCCATGAGTTTCAGAAATATATTGACTGCCTAGCTCTGGTCAATAAAGTGGCCTAGGTTTTAGCAGCCCTGTGAATGTGGACTGACTGAGACAGTAACCTTCTAAAATATATGGCTTAGAAGATTTAATTTAAGTGATTTAAGCTGAAATAATACTGCCTTCTTCAAACTCTACATAATACCTGTCTTGATACTGATATCCTTGAAACCAGCAGAAAAGTGAAGAAACCAAAGAAATAGTGAGCTGTTCTCAGAGTTTCCCTATTGTAAATCTGGGGAGGGGAGGCCATGCAAATATTAATGACACATCCGCAGATAGCATTGATTAGTAACATTTCTGCCTTGAATATCCACCCCATGGAAGCTGCAGAATTTGGAGAGGAATTTTTTTATTATTATTTCATAATTTTGTATTTTCTGAGCAAAAGCCATTTTACAGAGTATCCTTTGGCGTCCTGTTGTTTACTATTGCTCTTTGCTTCCTGATTCTAAAATAAGATTTATGGAAAAATGGAAATCATTTATAAAAGATGTAGTCTGGGACCTGTGTGGAAAATCGTGCAGTATCATGTTGATCCAAGCTTTTCTTGGAAAAGGTTTTCTAACATTTTTTGTCTCTCAACCCTCAAAGACATTGCACTTCACTGAAGGCTTAGTCCATCTGTACAGAATGCTGAATACACCACTGGATGTCACCCTTGCTCTCCCCTGAAACAAACTGAGCAATAAACCACGAAGAACCATGAAGTTTTAAAGTCCTGAATATACTACAAAGTGATAAATGGCAGGTTATGACCAGAATATGGATATTGTAGGATAATTCATAAATGACACGTGAAATGGCCTGACTGTAAAGGACTGTATTACCTTTTACAGAGAGAAATCGCTGAGGTTAAAACTAGTATTTATTGATTTATTTCTAGTCCGTCCAAAAGAATCAAGGTAAAGTTGAAGCCTGTAGAACCTACTCTAACTCAAATTTTGTGCTTCAACACAGGAAGTCACCATCTGCTGCTTTTGTATTTTATTAAATTTCTGCAGAGTTTGGTAGTTTAAACTGAGTTTCAGGAAAAGGGAGGGAGTAGTTTGTGTTTACAGGACAAAAATTATCTGCCACCTTCTTGCCAGTGCCAGCAGATTCAAATACTGTCTGATAGCAGCTGTGCAGATGCTCACAGTTGTTTCAGTAACGTCTGCAGTAGCACCCTTCCGAATTATTTTTACTCTTGTCACTTCTCTGTACTTTTGCTCATAGGTGACTTCTGTTTCACAACTGCCAAGAAGAGTCCCCTAAATGCCAGGAATGTAAGCTGTATGGTCATTAGTGATAACTCGCTGCATCAGTTGTGTGGGGGAGCAGAAAGGAAGACACACAGGCCTTGTGAATTGACCTAGCTCTGTTTGAGATGAGCAGATGACAATGAACATGAGCTAAGAATTTGCCCCGAGAAGTTTAGATAAACCTGTTGAAACTTTGCTTTTCTCAGACATCCTCAGGCACTCCCAGCTGGTTGTAAATATCCAGGAACACCTAGTCCTCTCAGGTTCCTCAGGCCAACAACAAATGGGGAAGGGCTCTCTGGGTGAGTTTTGCTTGTGCTCCTCAGTCATGAATCATCCTGTGCAATGAGATAACTAGAAATAACTGCAATTTGGTGACTGACCATCAGCAAGACAGAAATTAAAGATCAGAGAAGAATATTCATGCAATACTGCAATTATCCTTGCTTGTGAGACACAGTCCCAAGTGAAGAACTAGTTTTCACTTTCTAGCACTGGTTGTCAATGTTATTTTCATGTAGTGATTTCTATGTTAATGTGTCTTTTACAAGGTGTGCTGGTTTTGGCTGGAGTACAGCTAATTTTCTTCACATTGACTAGTATGAGGCTGTGTTTTGGATTTGTGCTGAGCACAGTGTTGACAGTATTGAGAGGTTTTAGTTATTTCTGAGCAGGGGGCTTACGCAGAGCCAAGGCCTTTTCTGCTATTCATATTGTCTCACTGGCGAGGACGTTGTGAGTGCCTGGGGAGGCTGGGAGTAGACACAGCCAGGACAGGAGACCCCGACTGACCAAACTGATATTTGTACTACATGGCATCATGCTCAGGATATAAAGCTGGAAACAAGAAGGAGGAAGGGATGGGGAGACATTTGGACTGATGGCCTTTGTCTTCCCAAGTCACCATGACATGTGATGGAGCCCTGCTGTCCCGGAGATGGCTGAACACCTGCCTGCCCATGGGAAGCAGTGAATTCATCCCTTGGTTTGCTTATGCATGTGATTATCACAACTCATGAGTTTTCTAACTCTTACCATTCCAGTAGTCTCCCTGATCCTGCTGGTGAGCAAGTGAGCGAGTGGCTGCTTGGGGCTTGGTTTTTGGCTGGGCTTGAACTGTGACACAAAGGAAAAAAAAGCAGAAGTCACTGAAAATAAACACTATCTTGTGAAGATTTTTTATCAAAACTTAATTCTAGTGTCTCAGAAGAGAAAAAAGGATTCATTGGTTTTCAGAAAAGAAAAGAATACTCCATAAATTTGTTGCTCAAAGTCACATAAAGCTTGAGATAAAGAATTGTAAATGACATTTTCCCCTCTGATTTTACAATACCAAGCAGTCCATACTGTAAGAATTCACTCGTTCCTAAGACATATTACACATAACCAAGAGCTAGAAGCCTCTCAAAAGTGCAGCAATCTAAAGTAGCCAAACCAGGAGATGATAAAAAAAAGAAAAAAATGTCATGTATAAATTTGGAAGGAAAACTGAAATGTGTTGTGCATCTTCTTGAGCTCCTTGACAATAACAATGGGTCAATAAGAGCTATAACACTTCTTTTGGAAAAGAAAGAGAAGAAGGAATCTAATCTAAAGTTAAATGAGTCTATACAGTTTTTTGGGATAGAAAAAAACCAACAGAGTTAAAGGACTAGAACATAAGGTTTACAATTATGGGAACAACATCTATAGAGATTTTTAATTTTAGCTGAAATATATTACTGATAATGAAAAAAATTGTACCAAATTGTTTTAAGTTTTTCCTACATGCATTCGATTACTCATATTGTTCACAATAATGTGAAAAAAAAATATAGGTCTTGCAATCTTAAAAGTGCTTTCTACTGTCATTATGCCTCCTAAATCTCAATATAATACTTGGATTCTCAGAATACTGGCTGCTTGCATTTGTACTCTTCAATTCTTTCTCTGCCCACTAGATGGTACTGCCAGCTTTGATTACACCAGCCAGTGCTGGAGTTACGGGGTGTGTTGTTTCATCATTTCATCCCAAATCGCAGCATCAAGGACTACGTTGTAGATTTTAGCTGCCCCAGTGGAAGTTTGCTTTAACTCCACTGATTTTATATCCTTATCTGATGGAGTATTTATGGATAGTCAAACAGATATTGGTGCCATACCTTAAAACAAAGAAGGAATATTTCAGCCAAATAGAAGCATTTGTAAGCATGTCCTATGGTTACTAACCTCATATAGTAACAATTAAAATATATTCAACCTTTGTGGATGGAAAAAATTTCTTCCTCAAAATTTTCTCTCACCTCTAAACTACAAAATGTACAGATAACTTTCTCACAGATGGAAGAATATTCTGTTTGTAATTTGGATTTATTAGTCCTTTCAGCATAACCACACTATTTTGTAGCCAGAAATTTTGAGTCATCTAAATTTGATATGAATATTTCATCAAGTTTAATTCATAAACTAAAAAAAAATTATAAAATATTTGATTTCTCTATTGGTCTTAAATATAATCTGTTTTACTGGCCAACCCCATTCCCGTGAACTATGTGTCTCTTTCTGCAGATGCTTTTCATTATTAGCAGAATTAGCAGAATTAGCAGAAAAGAAGTCCAGATTTGCTCTCTGGAGAAGAAGGTGTAAGCAATCATTACTTAACATTACTCTCTGTCCTTGGTTAGAGAAAATGACTCATTGAAGGGATGAAAGCTGCTTCTATAAACCTTAATCATCACAGATGTAAATTAGTTTCAAGCTGCAGAACTGGGGACTCTTAAACAGCAGTGAGAGATTGGGGAAAATAGGACTTGTGAGCCAGCACGAACCATCCTGAATCATCACCACCTTGGGATAATGGGAGAGGCAGGACATCCACAGCTGGAAGGACCATCCTCCCATGGGGCAAGGCCAGCTATGTGGTCAGATGCATATGATGCACTGGGAATTATCATGGATCATGTGCTATCTGAGCAAAGGTTTGGTTTGTCTTCTCTAATCCTATGGGTTCAAGGGGCTGTAGAAATGAGATTTTTCCTCTAAATGGAAAAAACCAACTGAGTTTGTGAAAGCAAAAACATTAAGAAAGGAAAGGAATAGGCCAAAAATTAATATTTCATTGGAAAAAAGGGAGCAAGAGTGTCAGGAAGAAAGTGACCAATTGAGAGTCCTCCAAAATACCCATGCTGCAGTGCTTTAGTCTTTCCAACTCACAGATCTGATTTTTTTTTATGTTCTCAGTGAAATGAAATGTATCTGTTTTGGAGAAAGTTACGCCGTTTCTGCTTTATTTAAAACTCTCAAATATTGATTTTTTTTGGTTGGGCTTCTATGTCCCTCTTTTTCCTGATTCAGATGCTTGACATAACCTTCTTTTAGATGATTCACTTCAGCAAACATTTACTCGAGGCCCTGTTTTCCTTTCCCCTGTTCTGGGCTATCCCCAGTGCAATCTATTTCTTGTGGTTTCTTTAATTTCTGCAGTTTTGCCATGGAGCAACTTCTGCATTTGATCTGGAATGATATGAAGGAGAGTATGCCTTGTGTACAGAAACTGAAGCACATTGTGTGGCATAAGCAAAGGTTAATAGTCTTTCAATCAGAGGAGAAAACCTTCAATTGAGAATTAAATATAGAATGTTATTTTATGAAATATAAGAGCCCTTGAATCCAGGCAATATAATTTTTAATTCAGTTTCTGATTCTTAGAGTCTATTAAAGTTAAATCACTCAGGTAAAGGTGAGAATCATTTTTTGAGATGTGGCAAACATAATGTTTATGACAGCCAAAATAATTGCTTTTTTCAGGAATATTTTTAAATTTAAAAATAGATCAAAATTTTCTGTGTTTAAATTGTTCTACAGAGCACATGGTTTCTATACTGACTGTTTTACTTGTATGCTGTAAAATGATTAATTACTAAAAAGCAGTAGGAGGCAAAAAACCTATTTGAAAATCTTGAACCTATTTGAAAATTTTCTCCTGGATCAGTGATTCTGATCTTGATTTTCTTGCCTAAGGATTTTACGAGCTCTTTTTTCACACAGGAGTCATACATGTGCAGTGCAGCAATTCTTTGAAGTCACTCTGTAGAACTATCTAGAAGATAAAAATAAAGCCCAAATTCATAATCACTGAAATGTTGCCTGTCAATTTAGAAGAGAAATGAAAAAAGTGAGCTGAAGCAAGAATTGTTTAAATTTGGTGGAAATTTACGCATGATCCTATTGCCTGGGTATGCAATCTACAAAGGAGAAAGAGTAACAGCTCGTTCCTGGGAAGTTCCTTCTTATGTTGGAGAGACTTCAAGACCACCCTAAAAATATGTACACGTTGTTCATTAATTTTCCATCTGCCTGTGCTGGGTACATTCTGTTCATTATGTGCCGTTGATACAAAGAAGGTTTCACATTCTTTGTCAGAGTTGGATGGATATACATTGATGTATTTTAATGACATGTTCATATTTCCAAGGGTCTTGTGATTGATCTAGTAATGCTAAACACTGAGGTGGCTCCAGACACTGGCTGTGTTTTTGTTCACCTGTGGTGTGGTGTAGCTGAAAGGATCAAGGTGCTGGCAGGGAAACCAATGGGATCTCCATCCAAGGAGACACCAGCACCAGCTCCCTTTCTTTTCTTTACAACCTGCTACATAAGCCAAGACCCAGTGGAACTCTGCTTGCTTGATGACTTTACCTTAAAACACACAGAACATTATGTGCTGCTCAAGGCAGCACATTTACATAGATATTGTTAAAAGAGGACTGTACTTGCACTAATGTTTTCACAGTGATTATCCTGGGAGAAGCTGAAGCTGTTGTAGGCTGAGATAGTCTCATTGAACAAAAGCATATGGAAGGAATATAAGAAAAAAGACCATGTAAATATATTTGTCAGACAAAAAATCCCAAAAACCCAAAAAAACCCAACAACAAAAAAAACCAAAGCAAAAAAACCAAATAGCACTATAATCTTTATTAAATATATTTGACTTATTTTCTGAAGTTTCTGTCCTAGAGATTCGGGTTGTTGTTATTGCTGCAGGCATGATCCAAGGTCATGACTTGACATTTGGCAAAGAGTAAAAAACAACAACAAAAAAAGAAATTATTTGGTAGACTTTAGGTACCATTTGTACTGGTCAGTTGATGGGTAAAAAAGAGAAAGGGAAGACTGTGCTACAGTGGTTCCTCAGATAGTTCATAATGATTCATACCTGACTTCAGTGCCTGAAGGGAAGTTTCAGGATGTCAGTAAAAAGGTGCCAAAAAGGTGAATACAGCTCTGCAAGACATCCATAAATCTTCTCCTGTAGTAAGAAGGAGATAAAAATAAAATAAATGAAAAAAAATCCATGAGAATCCATGAGATCAAGCAAAAGGCTGAAAGGATGACAGAATGAACTAGCTTAGTTGTCCTTCATCACTATTTAAGGGCATGCTTAATAGATGTTGACAGGGACTTTGGTGAAATCAGAATTTCTTGGTTCAGTTATAAAATAATAAAAACTAAAGCCAAAACCTGCAAGCCAAACAATTAGAAATGGTGAAATAGCAATCTTTATCTCAAACTAAATTTGTCAAAGTTTGGGCCAAAGCTTGGATCTGTTTTTTTGTTCCATGTCTAATAGGAGAGATTATTTAATGTGTCAGTAGTGTTGAGGTTTGATAACAAAATAAGTCATATTATGGCAAACATAATTTTTTTTAATCATGGATCAAAAACTTCTCTGCTTGAAGCACAAGGGTTTTTAATTTAAATAGCTCTGCTGGTGTGTGATTCCTCCTACATGTTTTCACATTCATTAAACCAGTTGACTTTGTAAGCTGATATTGTTAACAGATGAGTTTCTGTGCATGTATTCATTAGTCATCCTGGAGTTTATGTGCTGTGTTCATTATGTGATTTTGGGGTTTTTGAGGAATAATTGTTTGTTAGGTTGTCTGGTTGATTTATTTTTTTTTCTCTTCTTTCAACTTGTTATNCCGTTTTTGTGTTGTCAAGTTGGGAAAGAGATGAGTGGGTGGGGGAGGGAAGTGTTCTGGAGGTTTAATTTGGACTTTTCCTTTTCATTTCCTTTTTAGTTTGTTTTGTTAATAAATTTCCCTTATAGTCTTAAGTTTAAGCCTGCGTTTTCCTTTCCTCTAAAATCATATCTCACAACAAAATATAAGTAGGCTAGTGGGTTTTGGCTAGCTCTAAACCCACAACATTCTTTAGTGCATTGGCCGGGAAATTTTAAATTGGCAATTTTAAAACCACGATACTTAATTGGTGTTTCCGCCCGGTTCCAACTGAACCTGACACAGTATTTCTACGATCATCATAGCATGTATATCTGGTAGTTTGTCTGATAAACAAAGAAGCTTCAAACATATATTCTTAATGGTGAGTATACTGTTTTAACTGTTAGCAAGATCTAGTAGATAGAATTGATTTACATTTTTAGCTCCAGATAATTCTTAAGCCACAGAAGTTCATTGTGTTAAATCCTCCTTTTTTTTATGAGTGCATATTTTAAAAATAAGGGCCCTCCAAGAAGAAAAGTCCTATCTCTTTGAAGCTCTGGCATGCTGCTGAGCAATATTTAACAGAGTGCATTTTCCTGTCAGGAAGCTTAATGAGCTACTGAGGAAGAAACTGAGCTAGGAAGAAACTGAGTTAAATTTCTATGTTCTATTTCTATGTTTCAGGAAAGCAAAACAGGAGAAAAATAAAATATTTTGTCCTCTATTCTGTTGCTGGCAAAACATTAATGGACACTGGGCAAATGGAACAAGTTTGAACTCCAGTTTCTTTAACTGACAGATAAAACCAAAACTATACTGTATCTTAAATACCATATTTTGCACTGTTGTTAGATTTTCCTTCTCTGTGCTTAAGAAATGTGGAGCAATGTGCTTCACCTCTCACATATGCACACTCACACATTTCTTTATAAATATTTGTGTTTCTATGTTGTGTGAAAGACCAGGTGTCCACAACATTAGGCACAGCATACACAAAAAAAAAGGCATTTCTGGTCAGGAAAACATATAAACAGATACATAGAAGAGAAATACTTATAAACAGAGAGAAACATATAAAGAGAAAACATAAACAGAAGAGAAATAAGACCTTACATGTTAATGTGATATATAGTGGCCCCAGCACACAGCAAGCTGAGCAGAGGTAATAGACTTTTAGTTGGAAGGGAAAGGGAAATTATGTTCATTTATTTATGATTACTGGAAGTTTTTTCCAAGGATAAGGATCATATCAGAGAAAGTTGAAAATGTTTGCTTTTAAATTTATGACTGACTGACAGCAATGGAAGGATATCACATCTGATGAAATTAATATGATGGATAGCATGGAGAGAAACCACTAAGACCTTCAAGAAGAAGGAAGAATCACTTGAATCATTTCAGTGGAATAGCAGTATGAACTTGTGTCAATCTCTCTATCTCACATGGCACTCACTTTTTGTCAGCCTAACAGAACAATGTCTTCAGTTGCAGTTTGAAGACTTGTGGTTTATGAATCACCTGTCACAGTTCTGAAGAGGTCCTAGGGATAATCCTTTTCTCCATAATAATGGAAAATCCTGGACCTCCAGAATACAGCCTTTTCTGTAAAAGAAACAAGGCTTCCAGTTCCCAGCAAACAAACTGATCTTGAGACCACTCTACCCTCACAGATACCATCATAGGCACCTTTAAGAATATACTTCTGCACAATTTATGTCACCAGTCACCTTTCCATGCTCTAATTTTCAAGGACTTTCCATATGGGGAAAATGCTGGCTTTCCACAGGTACCTCCCACATGTTGACATCCCTGCCCTGCCCACCACTCCCCGTCATACCCTACTGCATACACATGTACAGGTCCCAGAAAATAAACAGATAAAATAATTTTCACATTTCTGTATTTTTCATATTAGCATTGAGTCATCTTCTGGTTTATTTTTCATCCACCATGTCAGTGACTTCCTCACACTTGAGAAAAATGAGTTGCAGTCACTGATGTAACTTCTAAAATTATTTTAGATTTGGAACTGAGAGCAAAATCAGTCCTGTGTCCAGCTGTCTTCTTCAAAGCCCATGGACAGCACACACTTTCCACGCAAGGTTATCTGACATAGCTCTTCTATCCGAAGCTGACTCTGCCCATCATCAAACATCATTGCAGCCAAAACCACAAGGAGGAGAGACTGAGCTGACACTGACAACCAGGGGATTTTTCATGCTGTATTTGCACAGATGTGCATGATTGCACAACTTTGGCTCATAAAAAGGGAGAGTAACAAAAAGTGGAATATAGGTGGTCTTCTGTTCAAACGTCCCAATACAGTTGCACTGGAGTGTCTTTGTCTTTCTGTCAGCAGGACATTTCTCCTTAGCTGGCTCTTGAGGAGGGCTAAATTCAGAAAAAAAAAGAGATGAGAGTTATCATTTGAAGGCAAACTTTGGTCTAATGGGAGAGAATTGGTGCAGTGATAAAGCATTCTGAGCTGGAAAAACCAGCTGAGGCAAGAGAGCCACATTTACGATGCAGAAAGCAGACACAGAATGATATAGGAGGGGTTGCCATGGACTATATTTATTTTAATTTTCCTGAGTGACCCACAAGGATGATGTAGTCAGTGCTGAGTGGAAAGTGAGAAAGCAGAGGCCAGGAATCTATTCTCTGAGGACTGATCAGTGGGGGAGCTGGGTCTAAGTGCTGATGACTTCAGCTAGAAAATCTCACTAAGGTTTTGGAGTCTGTAGGCTGGCAGACTGGAATTTATATCCCAGCACTGGTTTTAAATCCTTTCTGTGTAATCTGAGACTATTCATGATGTGCAAAAGCAGAAGGCTTGCATCTGTCAGAGATCCCTTCTGAAGTCCAGAAAGAAGTCTGTGTGTTGTAACTAAATGGTAAGATGTGATCTTACTGTGAGCCTTAAGCACATCCTGAAAACAAGGTAAAAAAACATGATAAGAAACTAAGAAGTTTTGGAGCTAGCATGGGGACTGAATGACTCAGTTATGAGCTCTGCAGCTAGACTGCAATATGCTGACCTTCAAGTTTAGGAAATTTAAACTTATTGCATGGAGTATCATGAATGATTTAATTGAGCACAAAGTCAGTAGGGAGGGTACCTTTCCCCATTTGATAGCCTGAGATTGAAATTTGAATTCTTCAGCGGTTTGGAGGGCATTGGCATCAGTACAGGCAAAATTAGGCTGGACAGATTTACAATATATGGAGGCAGAGTTGTCTGAAACATAAGAAATTTATATCGTAGTGTGTCAATGAAACACAACAGGGGAAACTGAAACGTTAACAACATCTGAAGATTTTTTTTGCCAGAACTTTTATGTATCATAGAGGCTGGAGGAGGAGGCAGGATCCAAGACTATAGGAAGCGTGGGAGCCTGAGAAGAAGGAAAGCATACAGTTGTCAGCAGCAAAGAAAAGTAAAAGGAGAGAGGATTTGTAAGTGGAGGAGAGGTTCAAATAAGATGAGCAGCAGAAAGTCAGTAACAGTGCATCTGCCTGACAGCATTAGAATTCAGAGGTGTGGAAGGGGATGGACAACATGGGGTTTGTTAGCATTCCATTCTTTAGGGAAATCCTTAGGATTAAAAAACATTGATGAAAATGAAACTTCTTACTGTGACTATAGCAAAGTTCATAAAAAGAAATGTGGGAAGAGTATTGCCCCTTAGCTTAGAGATAAATAATCTTTATGCTTCATCAAACTATGGTGTAACCTAAAGAAGGTGTATAGCTGTGCTTGAAAGTTCCCCCAAGTAATAGGAAAGGCATGTCCTTTTTGGAAACTTGGAATTTTTTCACAGCTCAGAAAATCTTGCAGCACTCTCCAGTTACAGTGTAGTACTATCTCACTGGCAGGCAAGGTGGAAAATCTCCTGGAACTTTTGAACAGTAAGCTTTGCTTTTCACTGTGTCTCTGTTGGCACTTGGATCAAGTCTGGGAACATGGACATAATTTTCCTAGCTAATAAATAGGCTGCAAAATTAGCTTGACTCAATACACCAGTGCTTTAGAGTCGGACATTTTCTGGCTCCCAGATCCATTTTTGGCTTGCTTTCACCAGAGAAGCAGCATCACAAGCACTGGTGCCTCACCTGTGTTTCCAGGTCGTAGGACAACAAACAGGAAGTTGTGAGAAGGGAATGGGAAATGCTGTTTGCTTGGCAAGCAGATATACTTTGAGTTTTTGGTTGTCAGAGGAGTCAGGATCATTTGTAACTATTCACAACTTCTCACACTTCTTCAGTGACCTGAAGTAAAGATTCAGGTACCAACAGTGCTTACAGCTAAATGTGTGTTAGGTAGCACAAGTGACTGCAGGGTACATCTGCTACTGCTCCCCTCCCACATCTGATCATGTGCTGTGCAGTAATACAGTTATATTTTAAATATTCCGGGAAAATTATTCAGATTTTGGAGGCAACAGGTGCCTGACAGAAGGAAAACTGATCAAGTAAGAAGATTTAGCTCACACTATTTTTCCAACATTTTTTTTTCAACTAGCCAGCCTTAGGTGTTTGACTTAAAATGTGAGGATATGATCTACCCTACCACTTTATCCAAATAAACAAAATTCTGAAGGGCTGCTTTTAGAAGGAATGCTCTGGAAATTTCAACACCGAACTACACATATTGACTAATCTCTGATTCATTCAACTGCATTTTGATCTGAACCAAAAATTAAGTTTCAAGGAAAATCAGCAGAAATCCATGTCTAACATCCCACTTGTCTCCTTGGAAACACAATACTCCAGACAAAGGGACTGCTGGGTCAGAAATAATTTTTCTGTGAGCTCCTTTTCAGCAATGTAGTTTAGTCCATGTAAATTGCACATTTATGGGAGGTATTCTGCTAAATAATCCCTGACAGAACCTTTGTCAAGATGAAGTCATGGTGGTTGGTGGTTGTCAGCCCCTGCCCTCCTCTTTGTCCTGCTTCACCAATTTGCAGCCTGTAGAAGAGTCCCTACAAGCTGGGGCTGCAAAAGCTCTCAAAGCACAAATCACCCCAACTTCCTTACCTTTCCTAGGTGATTTTTACATCTTCATACTTCAGCAGTGACTCAAGACCTTCTGTGCAGCTCTGCCTCCTTTGCCTTCTGACTTTTAAGTCAGCAACTTTTTAGGTGCCAGAGGAAATCAATATTACTTAATCTAGATGTGTGATCAACCTTAGTGAAGACACCAGACAGTCAACACTTCATCCTAGAACCATCAAACACTTGTTTGATCTCTGTATTGATGTTATCAGACTGTATTGTTTTCACTCATCTTTTGTAAGATACGCATGGGGAAAGCTTGGAACATAAAGGGGAGTCTCACTTTCCCAAATGGACTTTAGGATGGAGAACTTAGAACAATTTAGGAAAGTTTAGGATAATTCCAGCTCACATGCAGGTGTTTACACACCCAGACTTAAATTTCAATATCTCTGAGGATGAATATCATCTTAAGTATGAAAAGCCCCCATACTTTTATGCTTGATTACTAAATAAATTAGGAGCTAGTAAAAATGAGTGCTGTAATTGATAAAAATGGGGAAACATCACTTAAAATCTGTTGAAAATAGACCTGATGATATTCCAGTGTCAGAGAAACAGAGCAGATCAGATGTAGTTCCTATGGAATGACTCTTATCTGTACCGATGAGTAATTGTTTCCGAGGAACTTGGTAGCCCAGGATCATACAATCAAGTTTCTAAGGACAGAAACATTATGAACATCTTCCCTGAACTGCTCTATTCCATAAGCAATGGACTTCCATATTAAATCCTGTATGAAATGTAATATGCCTTTTAGAAAAATATCCAAGCACAGTAAGGCACTTGTTGTAGAATGAATTAACTTCTGACATCAATATGCATTGTGTTGTTCCTCAAAGCTTCCTTGGCTGCAACTTTCAAGTCTTGGCTGAACTCTTTTCATAAATGGGAAAATAAAATCATAGAATCAGAGTCATAGAATCATTAAGGTTGGAAAGGATGTCCAAGACCATCATGTCCAACTTTGGCCAAACACCACCATATCAACTAAACCGTAGCACTAAGTGCCCTGCCGTGTCATTTCTTGACCACTTCTGGAGATGGTGACTCCACTTCTTCCCTGGACAGTCTGTTCCAGTGCTTATCCACCCTTTCTGTGAAGAAATTCTTTTTCATGTCCAACCTGAACCTGCCCTGGTGAAGCTTGAGGCCATTTCCTCTTGTCCTTCTGCTGGTTGTCTTCCCCAGCTTTGTTGTCCTCTGGACATGCTCCAGCGCCTCAATGTCCCTCTTGTAATAAGGAGCTCGGAACTGCACACAGTACTTGAGGTATGGAAAAAATGTTTGGGATTTTTTAACACCTTTTTTTACTCCATGGCTGTGACTCATTTGTGATCTTGTCAGCTAAATATTTCTCACCAGACTGATCCTTTTGAGTCTGCTTCTAGAAAAAAAGATGCTCAAGTCTTTCAGTCATTCTCATGAACCCCTTTAGACATTTCTTGTCTTTCACATTTCCACCTTGATTTGTGAGATCTGGACAACACATTTCTGTGGTAATCTTGTTGCACACAGCAGTCTTAACATTCCCACCCAGCACCCCAACCCCAGCAACATTACCTCATTTTTATGAAGCTCAATGGTTCTATAACAAAGGTTAAAATTCTACTCCTCTCAGAGAAAGACATCAGGACTTGAGAAGGGTTTTATGATACATAGTAATTTAAGCTCCTGCAGTGCTACTGAAGTGGAAGTTAGACTTCTGATGTATCCTGACAATGCCTTGTTTGGCTTCAAATGTGCATAATGTGATCAATGCCATGTGAAGGCTTCAAAATTTGTTCCTGTTCCAGATTGATAGATACTTCTGTAGAGGAGGTGGCATAACAATCTGTCAGAAGCTCCTCTGAGGAAAATAAAAAACCAGGTACTACGTGAGCAGCCCATCCTTCATGGCTCCCAGCATTTCACAGAGACCTGCAGTAAAATGCCACTGTACCATCACAGACTTGTATCCTATTGTAGCCAGAGGGGAATACTAAGTGAGATATTCTCTCTTTAATAGGCTAGTAGGAAACCATTCCACTTATTTTTTCACATCTGGGACTTCAGTAAACTTTAATGTTATTCTGGTATGTGAGATAATAGAGAAGATTTATATGGGATTTAAGTGTACTTATTTAATTATACCATTATAAAAACACTAGACTTTTTTATATTATGATCTGTGTCATTCTAGGGATAGGTGACTTGTCAAAGAGGACAAAGGAATTATGCTGTCATATTAAACTATGTAATCTAGCAGAGAGTTGCTTCTGATCACTGACCATTATTAATTGACCCAGTTGTAATCCCAACAAAGCATATCATCAGGCCAGAATGTTTTCCATGTGGACAGTTCAGAGAGATGCATTAGAAAAATAACACCAGTAATAACACAAGAATTTAGCCTACAGTGCAAAACAAAGTCAGAACTGGGAACATGCTGAAACCTATAACATAATATGTAAATGTCAGCACATAGTTGGAGTGGAAATAATTATAAAAATAATTCACAGTGGAATAATTGTGATGTAAAGCCTTGAAGCAATCCTTCCTATTTAAAGCATTCAGGAGGAAAATGATTTCTGGATTTTAATCTTAGCTCTCTAAACCCAAAACTATTAAGGTAGTCATATAATTGCTTTCTAAATATTTCAGTCAATCAATAAAATGTTGAGGGGGTCAAGATGTGCGATGGAAAAAGACTTTGTTCCTTCCTTTATTTTTTTGCTTGTTTAATTCAATGATAATCTGTGCAGACATGGTTCAGAAATCGAAGCACTGGTACAGACCTTCAGGTCAGGGATCCCAGAACAGTTTGCAAGTACTAAAGAATTAAGATGTAGAAATGGCAAGCATGATGGTCATGTCTCTGGTTTAGGGGTAAAGAAGTCTGGTGCCTTTGACCTCTGGTTTGGCTTTGTCGCCTGTACCCAACCCCACTGGTAGCTCTCGGTCTGAGGTGGTGCTTATGTGTATTTGTGCAGTTATTGCTCCAGGAGTGATGAGCAGAACACTCAAGTTGAACCAGGCAAGGATTAGACTATGTATTAAGAAAAAATTCTTCTCCCAAAGGGCTGTCAAGCACTGGAACAGGCTGTCCAGAGAGGTGGTTGAGGCACCATGCCTGAAGGTATTTGGAAGATGTTTGGATGCTTGGATGTAAGGACAAGGTTTAGTTGTGGATGTGGCAATCCTGGGTTAGAAGTTAGAATCTAAAAGATTCTATAGTTTTATAGCTTCACAGAGCACCCAGGCATGACTCCCCAGCCTCTGCTTTCACTGGAAAACCATCCTCAAACTATACAGAAATGTAGTGGTAAGAAATCTATTTCACATTAGGCAGTTACTGTACAGCCAGAAATATATATCTTAGATTAAAATAATGGAAACTGTCAGTGAAAATCCATCTGATTTTCACACTTGTTAACAAAATTACCCCTTCTCTTACTTGTAAATGAGAATATTAATATTTATTAATTGAGAATTGGTGAGAGTGTTTCATAGTCTGTTATTTTAATTGTATTTATTTCCTTAAAAGAAATCTAGCTTCTAGTGTGTGAGAAATCCTAACCATACCGTTGTTGCATTTAAGGGAGAGTGTTTGCAAAATAAAACTATTGATAGACAAAGAGATAGGAATGTAACAATTTCAATTCTAATTGTAGAGATGTAAATAACTAGCTGTCATAAATATTCCATTCTTTCTACTTTTTTGGAGTAGACAGACAAAAATTCCTTATTTAAAAAGCACAGTTCCAATAGATTAACTATTTTCATCTGACAAGGTTTTGATAATTCCAACCCTCACCTAGGAATATGTATTCCCTGTATGACACAGGAAGTCACATGTGCCTTATACCTAAAGGTACTGAAATTACTTTATAGTACATTAAAAGGCAGTTTAAATACAACATTTTAAAGAGCAATGTTATTCAGACCCACATTGAAATGCAACAAATGTATTTTATAGCTTCAATATCCTCAAGCATTTATAATGGAAGAAGAAATTACATTATTTTCACCAGAAGATCCAGGTCCCCTGTGTTGTTATAAATCAGAAAAGAAGCAAGAGTATCAATCTAAGTTTTCTGAATTTATAGGATTTAAAATATTTATCAACAGACCTTTATGCTAATAGACTGTGTAGTTCATGATTTTATGAATCATGTCTTTTCCTCCAGAAGTCTTTGTGTCTTTACCTTAACAGAAATTAATTCATGAATAACAGGGAAAACCCTGAAAACAGGAAAAAAATGCAGTGAAAACATTCAAATTGGCCTGTAAGTTCAACAAGAAGTTTAAAAATGCAGCTTTGCCTTCAAAACATATTAGCACTAATTCAATCTTGAAATTCACAGTTGAGCCAGCAGCCATAAAAGAGCAGAAGGGAAAAATCTTCATATAGATCTGATCACTCATCTGAGTGAGCTTTTGTTTCCTGTGCCTCAGGACCGTCCCCTGCAGAGACAAGGCCAATTTCTTGGATTGGAGCATCACTACTGATACCCAGGCACAGCCCAGTAGGTCCTGTCCTAGCATCTCCACAGGCAGGCAGAGGAATCTTCCAGCTGGTAGAAGTATAAGTCACAAATCAAACAGGTCAGAGTTCTCTCAGAGTGATGCAATGTTTGTTCAGAAAGTGTCAGGAGAAGGATCACTAATATTCCTTCTAGTAAATGGTAGAAAAAGGAAGAGTTAACAGAAAATGCAAAAGAAAAGGCTGTATGGTCCATTAAAACTCCTAAAACAGCAAAAAAAAGTTAAAATAAGAAGCTGATATGCAAGCAGAAAGCTAGAAAAGGGCAGAAGAATAATATTTCTTTAAAAAGTAATAGTGCTATAAGGAGGTGGAAGATGAGGTGATCAGATCAACAGGCTATTTTGAGGATGACTCTTGCCCTCCAGTGTGCCTGCTCTGGCACCTGAAGTTATATTTGGAGAGTCAGCTGTTTAAAAATAATTATCATAAGGTATTTAACTATCCATGGTGATGTATGCTGGAAAATCATAGGAGAATAATGACTCAGTCATAGGATATAAATAATTCGAGGCACATAAATATAAGGTTCCTTTGTGGTTATTCATCACATACATGGGACTACCAAATGAGCATATTGTGCATCAGCATACATCAAAGCATGAGTTATTATTTTACCCTTTTTTGAAAAAAATCGGGAAAATGTAGAAAACAGATGCTCCAAAAAAGCATTAGAGAGGGATACTGGTGTCAGAGCACACATCATAGACAGTCAAACAAGAGAAGGAGCTCAAGATAAAAACAAATTATGCAACCCTAGAGAACTTAGTTTATAAAAGATATTGAGGACAGAGGACTTGTGCTGTAACTGTAAACACTAACGATTTTATATTCAAACACAGATAGAGAGAAGTAAATGAAAAAATATATATTACAGCTATTATTACACCAATGTAACTAATACAGGATATTATATACAAAGTGCTTTTAAACTCTTCTTTGAATGAAAAGAATTGTAGTTTCACTGTTCTCATCTTATTTTCACAGTAGTTTAGTTCTCAGGCAAAAGGCTGTCAGGTGACCCTGAAGGAATTCCCTTTAGTGTTAGATATTTACAACTTTTTAATAGCAGGATAAATTTCATACAGCTGTGTCGCTAGTGGACTTAAAATAGCAGAGTGGATTCACATCACAATAGTGTGGTTTGATCCCAGATGAGTCAGGAAGCTTTTATTTATAAGGTGTTCTGATACGGGTTAACATGACTGGCCAAAGGAACCACCTCTCTGGTGCCATTGGTGGAAGAGAGAAACACATTCAGAACATCTCTGTGACATTGTTTTGAGAACCAAAACCTATTTACAAAAAACAGTCCTTGAAAGAGAAGTTTCTCAAAAGACTTTCCCTGGGAACAGATCAGCCACCGACAGGCTGAAAAATTCCCTCAGGCTCAGAAAATCATATTCACACAGCTGGGTCTTCTGAAGGTGAATTGTCACTAGGTTTCTTGGTTCTGAAGAACAAGCAATTCAGGGATGGAGCAATGAAAGAAGCCTATGGAGGCTTGCAAAGGCTCACACGTCTTCACGAGGTTGACAATAATCTTAGGAGCACCCCAGCAGATGTGTCCTGGTGGAGCTGGGACATGACCTGAACTGTCATGGATTGGGCTCTGACTCAGCACAGGAGTCTGGCAGCACTGAGCCTCCCCAGCAGCAGGGTAACCCACCTACCCTTCCCCTGAGAACAGTTTGACTCATGATGAACTTCGGTCAACTGAGGAGCATTCATTCCCCCTATTCTCCCCCTTGCCCTTAAGGAATTATATTTAGCACCCAGTAAAATATTAGTAATTCCTACTGATGTCTCCAGTGAGCTGTCAGAGCTAGAAAAGTTTGATCTCAGTCACAATCAAATTACTGAGAAGGACATTAAGAAAGCAGATTTTGGTAACATGATTAAACCGGAAAACTTGAACTTGGCAGAGTATTTGCTCACTGGAGTACCACAGAATTTGCACTCTGGTCTGAAAGACCTCAGGCTTGACAAAAGGAGAAGAGTTTAATGAGGCATGAAGCATTTCTGAAACCAGAAAAAATCTCACTTAGATTGATCTCTGCAATAAAAGTGTAGTCTATATAATATGAAATATTTAAGGGCCTGTAAAGTCCGTTTGCCTTAGATTTAAGTCATGACAAGTCATCAGAAATTAATTATCAAGTTCTGATAACATTATAATCTTTTAAAAAATACTTAATAATTGTATTCTTATATGCTTATACTCGGTATTTTAAATACTTAAATACTTATTTTTAGTCTGTGCCATCAGATTTTCTGTCTGGCAGTCATAATGTTGAGAGCAAACTTCCTTGGGCAGTGATTGGTCATGGGTAGTGAATAACCAGATAAACCTGGATGGCGCTGGCATATTTGCACTTAGGCATCTGCAAGGCTCTCAGGAAGTCTTCTGTTATTAAATATATATTGGAAAGGGGATGGAGAGAACATAGACACATCAGAGGATGGATAGGTCTTGGCTTTTGACCTCCAGTGTTTCAATAATAAACAGTTTAAATAAATATATTTAATCATAGGCAAAAGGGTAGGAGAACTCCAGATTTATTTTAGAATATTTAAGAACAGTGTTTTAAAAATCTCTGTACTCAGAGTCCCCTTGAGGTAAATGAAAGCACCTTGTTCTTTTAATTTCTCAGTGAAGAGTTCTGCAATGTTTATGATCTGTGTTGTGCAATTGACAGTTTGCATATTTGAAGTTAAAAGATGACCTGTTTCTTAAGAAATCTTAAATGTATCAAACGGGAAATTCCCAGAAACACACAGTTTACAAGTCACTTTTAAGTTCAGTGCTGTATGATGTCATTTCAGGGATCCATCAGACTTTTTTCTTGGGCTATATTTTCTAAGTTACATTGCAGCTTTTCCACCACAAAAATCCACTGCTAGGATAAGGATAATTCTAGGAAATATTTCAGACTTCTGCTGCATTCATTTACCTCTTACTAAAATTCAGATATATATTTTATGTATTTAGTTTCATATTAGTTTTACACTCAGTTCAATATCTATGTGTTCTCTCTGATCCTGTAGTCATTTGAGATGCCAATAGCAATGTAGCCTCCAACCTCAGGGCACTTGAACAGAAGAACACACAGGTACACCTACATTTAAAAGCAATTCCCTTCAGCTCCTTTTCAGCCAGAAGAAACAAGTTAGTACTTAAAAACTGATCCCTTTCTACAAGCCCCTGGAGTCAGTGAAGGTGAACATTGGCTCAGGTGTTTGTGAATCAGTGTTTGAGGGAAGCAATCCTTTTTTGATCCATATCTCAGCTATCAGGTGGATATAAAGCTTTCTCTGCCTAACTCCAATGGCTGCTGTGTCAGACTACATTCACAGTGCATCCCTATAGCAGAGACAGGCACAGAAAAAGGCTGAAAATGGGACTCTAGTCCATGATATTTGTTTCTCTGCCTTGTCTAGGTTTCTGGCTGACCTCTGCAGTGGTGGGGCAGGCAGTGTCCTGTGTTCCTCGTCTCCCAGCTCTAGTACCATCCACATGGTCCAGTTCCAGGTTCAAGTACCTTCAGCTCTCTTCATGCAGAAGGTACTTTTCTTTCATTTTGTATAAAAAATACCCCTACTCAATCAATTGGTCAATCAAACAAACAAAATAAAAATGCTAGTAACTCAAAACTCCCTCTAGTTTTAAAATTGCCATGAGCTCTTCTAATGGTTTAAGAAGGCAGGAAAATAAGAGGTGCCAGAAACTGCAAACTGAAGCCTCCAAGGCCTGGATGTTTTGAGGTAATCAGGCTGCACTGTGCTTCATGCAACAGCTCAGGGATTCCAGACCAGACGAGGGTAAAAATGTAACCTGCATCAACCTGATAATAAGCTTAGTTCTACAACTCCCAGGTGTGCACTGGGCGTGCAAATAAACTAAAACCTCATCATCTCAGCTTAGGAGCTGAATGAAAACAGACAATGCAGAAAGAGCAGCCTTAAAGCATGAACAAATTCTCATTTGGGAGAGAGGCAACAGCAAAAACTCAAACTCAAGCAAAAACTCAACAAAAACCAGTACACACATCCCCCCATCCACCCAAGCCCTTTCCTCTTTGGGTTAAATTAGAATTTTGGACACTGCAGCTGGACCTTGGAAGTTTAGGAGCCTTGTACTGCAGAAATGCACATGCTTAACATCACAGATCACTGACAGTACTGATTAGCAGCTGGGGGAATAAGTCACTATCTGTTAAGAATTGCACTGTTTGCCATTAATCAGTGACACACTCTGTTCATGTCTTCACAAGATAAAGGACAGAGCACTGTTCCTGGGAAGAATTAGACATGAAAATAGGCCAAGCTGGAGATTTACCTGTCTAGGGGAAAGCAGTGATTAAAACCAAAAATCCAAGCAGCTTTTGGGCTGTGGTTTAACAGTGTGATTGGAGCATGGCTCCCCCACAGTTGTTCCCACCAGCAGTAATTCAGTTATTCCTGCAATGTGGAGTCTGGTCAAATTCTCAGGTGTGGCTGACACAGCTTTTAGCTGCAGTTTTGGATACAGGCAGCAAATTGGTATTGAATATCTTCTTTTGGCTTTCTTAGAGCACTCTTAGCCACACTTTTCTTTCTTTTTGGTCCATTACTAATTAAACAGAAATGATACAGGTTCACTTTCCCATCACACCCATTGGAACAAATGAGGGACTTTCTCACTAGATTTTTTTGAAGAAAAAGCTTAGGACCTTACTGTTTTCCATATGTACAAACTTGAGGGGCCTGCATTCCGTTGACCATCACTGAGAAAGCATCATGCAAGGAAATTTCAGCAGCCCCCTACAGCCAGAAGAGCCAAAATGCGGCCAACAGCACCTTTTTTCCCAGTCAGCTTCAGGATCTAGGGGAAGACAGGCAGCACACTTGAGGCAAGTCATATGCAGAGCCAAAGTCTATAAAGATTTTGTGGGTAGCCCTATCCAAGAGAGCAGAAGAAGCTGGCTGTTATGGCTAAGCTTCTTCACCCCATTTCTGAGCAGGAAATGTGGTTTAAACCATCCCTGTGGTTTAAACGGGCAGAGCTTCTCTCCCATATACTGCTGCAGGTGGTGGGAGTTTGCTTTCTTTTGTTGTGTTGTTTCTTTGTCGTCCTTCTCATCTTCGAATGTTTAAAGGAGTGCTTTCTCTTCGGCTTCATGGTACTGGAGATTTAATGTGTAGGACAAGGGGAATGGAGTCTTCCTTCCCAAACAGCAGGTGGTGGTGCTGGGTTACACAGAGCGCTCGAGAAACTGCTTACAGATGTTGCTTCCTTTTTGAAAAACAGGCCGAAAATGGATGCTAAGCAAACTTTTCTCTAGTTTTTTTCCCTCCTTATTGAGGGTTACAATGTTTACCCCTTTTCATCAGGTAGCCTAACAAATAAGCCCTTCTAAAATAAACACTTGAAAGATTAGGATAAATATAGCTTACAGAATGTTATTAACCCTCTAAAAGTTTTGCTGTATGTCACATTTTTCTGAAAACTGGTGAAATGGTTTTGTGTTTCTTAACTTCTGGAGTAATTTGATTATATTTTTCATTAATTTTCCAGACTAGGATGTGTATTTATTAATTTTTTCTTTCTTTTTTCTCCTTTTTTCTTTTCTTTTTTTGGTCTTTAAATACACTTCAATTCCAATTTTCCCCATGGTAATTACAAATGCCGTGCTGCATTGCTTATTGTTCAATGGCTATTTCATGTCATTTGCAGTATTGATCCCCTCAATATGAAATCTTTTACTAATTATTGTGGTAATCAATCAAGTTCTAAATGGGTTTTCATTGTATTGTCCCGTTTCTTTTGACAGAGGCCATTACCTTTCTCGCCAGTAACATTTATTAATTGTCTGAAATAAACACTGTGACATGAAGGTTGTGCATAGTTTACATCGTATCATTTTGAAGCCAAGCCTGGAGTATCACAGTAGCCCAAACCTCAGTCAGAGCCTGCAGGTGAACAGCTTCACTTTTTCCCCCCCCCCCAAACTGTTCAGGCTTTGCTCCAATTTTTTAATTATTATTTTTATAACCTATTTGGATTAGACTTTTTTTTTCCCTGTCCTGGAGCAATAGTTAACCAAATATTGCTATGGCTAAAATAGCTGTCCCAGTTAAAAAATGATCATGCTTTAGTAGCCTATTAAAGCATATATGTGCCTTCAATTAGATCTTCTGTATTTCCAGAAATTCCCTATTGCCTGAGAAAGAGACAGTGAGGGATATAGGTGTATGCCATTACCCTGACATAAATTCCTTGATGGTAAAAGAAACAGACAGGAAAACATCTCTTCAGTGAAGTGTTGGTCCTCAGCTACTCATATCCAGTGTGGCACAAGCAAAAAGGAAACCCAGATCCCCAGATCCCATTTTGTGAGATTTTGACAGACTTTTCCCCCATGTTGGACTGAAAATTCCTTCTGTAATGTCTCTGTTCAGAATACGACTTCAAGTACAATAACCCAATACTTTATATAGTTTTGGCTTACCTGTATAAAATAATGTAACGCACAAAGTAATCAGAGAAAGTGGTTTTGTTAACAGTATAAGCTAACCCCAAATTTCCCTGGGCTCAGTCATTCAAACAATTTCATTATTGCTTTGCCAGGAGTTAATAAAAAGCTAGCAGAGGCTCCTGCGTAGTAGAGGCATGTTTGCAATTGTTTTGGGCAGGAAGGATGATCTTGTGACTCAGGCCCTGGAGTGTCCCAGATGTGCCACAGATCTCTCACACAGACTACTTAATCTTCTGAGGCCATATGTTCAGCTGGTATAAATCAGCACAGCTCCAATAAAGTTAGCTTAGCTTTCAGGATTTTCTGCAGCTGACGTTCCTGACCCCTTGCAGGCCGGTTGTCTCTGTAAAGCAGAGATATTAACACTTCCCTGCCTCGTACACTGCAAAAGGATCAGCTCATTAAAATTCATGTGCCTCACATGTAACAGAGTTTGTGAAATGCCATGGCAGACAAAGAGGATTGGCATCCCAAGTAGATCTTAAAAAGACTTGCTACAGAAATAATATTCTTTTCTAACAAAGGGTTGTTGAGTAGGACTTTATGTACAAAGAAAATTATTGCCAAACCTTCTGAACTTGTCAGCTGCTCATCATCCAAAGGTGGAAGCAACTGTAGTTTGGTGGTCCTGCCTAAAGTGTTAGTGAGTGTGGACCACAGCGGGAGGAGCAACCCATCCTGAGCTGAAACAGGAGAATTGTAGCAAAAAGCAGCCTTTCTGCAAGGCTGCTTTGGCTCCTCACTTTATCCACTCGGTTTGGGTTGGGTTCCTCCTCTGTTTTATGTTGGCAAAGCTCTTTTTAATAATAAGTAAAACAAAGAAAACTTGACATATTTTTGCAGCAGTTACTGAGCAATTAAGGGCTCAATTCTTCAAAGGATTGTAAACCTGTGGGTGGTCTCATTGATTTTGGAGCTACTTGTGTGTTTAAAACTGGGCATGCGCTTGTGCATCTTGTGCAGCTGAGCCCTCCTAGAGCTGCTGCTGCTATTTCCATTTTAGAGTCACTTTACAGTCTCTAAAATTATTACTGGAACAGCCTCCTCCCCTGGGCATTGCACACACTGGCAGTTTGCCTCTGTCTTCTGACTGATTTAATGCCACAACATAAGTGTAGAATTGTGGCAATGTTTCCATTAAATCCACACTGTACTGCACATTTCTCAGTATTTAAATACTGTATCTTTTCCAAATTATGAAAAGAAATATCAAGATCGATTTCCTTTAAAAACTGCTTCATTCACATCAAGTAGGACAAAGGCATGAAAATATGTCTGCATTAAGTAAAACAAATGATCTGACAAACCTTCCCTCAAAAATGTTAAATGTAGCTAAACAGAATTCCTATGTGGCAAATGTATTACAGGGCTTTAAATCAGAGCCCATAGAACAGGCTGAGCTGCAAGCAATGGGAAAATTCTGGTTACATATGTTCAGCTGGTAATGTGTGCTTTTATGCTTTCCAGTGTCCTGCTGAGGTTCTAAGAAAATATTTATAAGATGCAAATAAAATGTAAAGGGCATCATGTTTCCATGAAGAAAAATGAATGAACATCATCCATGCAGCTCACACAGTTTTACATGTTGCACCAATGTTGCCTTATGATCCTCAAGGACCTTTCTTTGCACAGAAAGCCAATTACCTGAAATGTACCACTTTCCTTTTTTTTTTAAACAGACATTCTGTTAAAGATTATCTTCCCTTGCAATACATGCCTTCAGATTTTATCTCTTTATCATCTAAACAAACCCTGGGTTCTGAGATGGCTTTGCATTTCCACAGGTGTTTTTTATCAGTTCCACATTTTCTTCTGACAACATGAAAAAAATTTCATATGTCCTTCTTTAGTAGCTGTTGCCTGACCCAATGCTAAAGCTTTTCTGAATGCAGAAATGTGTTGCGTGGCTGCTGTAATATCTCTATACCCCAAGGGTCTGCTGCTGCTTTCTTTTTTACAGCATCGAGGAGTCACATGCTTGGCAGTCAACACGGAGGAAAATTCACTTCAGGGTCAGAGAGGAAAGAGGTGACCTATTTAAAAACAGTGAAAAAAAATATAGAATTATTAGTCATTGTACCTCATTATCTGGTCAGTCCAATTATTTGTTTCCTGCATGTTGGGCTGCGCAGTATCACTGCTCCTACTGCTGTTTCTCCTGTAAGCACACATTGTATGAAGGCAACAAATCAGGTTTCACAGCAGCCATATTTATGCTTTTCTTGACTTAAGCTAAGCTTTGTTTTCCTGCATCAATGCCTATCCTTCACCTTTGGCACCACAAATACGCTCCTTGTATCTCATGCCCACTACTGGAAAAGAGAAAGGTCAGTCCATGCTGAATTAATATATTCTGAGTTTTGAGACAGCCACTGCAAGAAAGCATTCAAGAACCACCAGTGTATGGATTTGATTCATCTTGTCTAACATTTTTAAATGAAGAAATGTACAAACACACACTGGAATATGCAGGCCTTCAAATTATGTATACAGTGCATTTGTATTTCTGTCTTACATGAGCTGTCATAAAAGCATGATTTTTACAGAAAATAGGCATTTACAAAGCACCTGAAATTCCTTTCAACATTTTAAATCTTTGATATGTACTTCAGGTGATTATTAAAATACTTGTCATTTATGAACACAGACAGCAAAAAATTGGAGTAATACTTATAATTAGATAGGAAACTTTTATAATTTTGGAGTAATACTTATAATTAGATAGGAAACTTTTCAGGGCAAGCACTGTGTTTTACTGCTGATAGTAATTACTCAGGAGGATTCAGTTGTTTTACCTACTGAAATAAATAATCAATTTTTTTCTGCAATCAAAGGCAGAGAAAGAGCATGCTACATTTTTGCAGTGTCCAGGGAGTTATGCTCTTCTGGAAGAGCGCTGGCATTAGCCAGACCACCCTGTGCATTCCCACCCGGACACCCCATGGATTCCCACCCAGACCCAGCATTCACCCGGACATGGCTGCTGATGCCTGAGCAGCAGTACAACCCTCTGGAGACTGCAGTGCCTCTGGGACTGATACAACTTTGTATCACTGTGTTGGAGGAACTTCTGGAGCAAACCACAGGCTTTTCAAAGGTGGAGGGTTTGGTGGATTTATTTTAGTCAGAAAAAGAAAGGTAGTTTTTCCATGAATGTTTTTGAAACAAAAATTCTTGCAGTGGTAACAAGGGGAACAATGGGGGAAGCAGCAGGTCTGTTCAGCTGAGCCATGGGGATTGTCAGGCTTCAACAGAACAAGCTTTATGAGTACAGCTGGTTTCTGTAGCTCTGCACTGCCAGTCTTGCAAACAAGCCTGTGTAGCCGTCCAAAAGGATGGCTCATGTGAACAAGCCACAGCACTTAGAACACAAGAAGCACATTGTTTCTATCAGTTGTACTTTGTCCACATATTAGTGCAGTGGTCTCTTAATATATGCTGAAAAACAGAGAAAAACTTTTCCCCAGTGAAGCTGGGGCTCTGGTTTGTTCTCCATTTCATGCTGGTACTGCTTTAAAGGTAGGATAAGAGGGGTGCATCACAGAACCACCCTCCTGTTCTGGTTTTGTCTCAGCCTCTTGGGACCAGTGAAGGAATAGCTCTACAGACCTGGACCAAAAACCTTTCACACAGTGTGGTGATTGCCCAAGCTCTAGCTGTTCCAGCAAAGAGTGATGACATACAATGCCACACCTCTGGCTGCCTGGCAGCACCCTGGGATGCTCAGCTGTAGGAAACCCAGCTGTACCACAGCTTTGCTTCTCCAAGGAGGGGCATGAAATATTCTGAGTACAGCTGACCTTGTGCCTCTTTCTCCAAGCTTAGCATTACCAGGTGTGAACAGGAAGCTCAGATAGAGTTTCTGGCCTAATCTTTGTACAAGTGTGTTATGCAGGACCTCCTGTGTGTGCTGTCAGTCGGAAAGGAGGGAGAGGTGAGATGTTATAATAGCACTGATGTGATCCCACAGTTTTCACACCAGTGGGGATCCACAGAATGGGCTGCAGGTTTGCATGTGTGGAAACTGAGCAGAGGTAGGTTCAGATTTAGGGCAGGAAGGGGAAGAAGGGCAGAGATTCACCCTATTTTATGATGGCAGTTTAGCAGCTGGCGGCAACCTGTGTCTCTCCTGAGTGAAATACATGAGGAAAACTTACATTTAATCCTGTGATAGCAGCATCAGTCCATTAAAGTGCAGCTCTTCCTTCAAATGTGTTTTGTTTGCTGGTTCCCCTTACAAAAAGCCTTATTTTCCAGAGCTTGTTTTTACATCTGTGGAAGCCAGGCACAGACACTCACTCACGGACTTTAGGAGAGGCTTTGTGCTGAATAGCCTGTACTTAGAATTCACACTCCGGCAGCCCAGATAAATAAGGGAAAGGTTTTGCCGTGTGAGAGAAGCTGTGAAACCCGCCAGCTCAGCCGTATCCATCCCCTCAGCGAGTGAGGAGGCGCCTGTGCAGCCCTGCTCCCTCCCGCGCCCTGTCGCGGAGCCAGGGGAGCCAGGCGGACCCCGGGGCTGAGCGCCGCGCTCCGCACGGCCCCGCTCGCAGCCGGCTCGGCTGAGGACAGCCTGGAGCCGCGCAGCGCTTCGCCAGCTTACGTGGCTCCGCAAAATGGAGAGTCCTGTTTACTTTTGGCTGTGATGGGGCTTTCATGTTTCTAATGAGACACATTTCTCCCTCTGCCTTGCTTTAACTTGCTTGATAAGTCTGCACAAGCATGTTTTTCATCCTAAAAATAAACAATTAAAGAAAGCTAAACAAACAGAAGGGAGAGAAAGAGCTCCTTCCTGTTCTCACAGCTAATCTCTGCAAAATTTAAACATGCTTATCAGCCAGCTGTGCTCCATTATTATCGTTTGCTTCTATCTTTTGTCACAGTCTGCAGCGGATGCTGGCCGTCTGGTTTGTGTCATCCAGCAGTTTGCACTGACTGATTCCGATAAAGGAGCCGTGAGCTTCTTGGGAGAGTGAGGGATGCGGTGGGTGAGGGAGGGAGGGTGGGAGGAAGAAAGTTTTCAATGGAGAAATGGAATCCTGAACAAGTCATTGAGTGCTCTGTGTTTCTACCGCCCTAGCTGGTGGTGTTCCTTAGCAATTCACACTGGGACAGAGGAAGGGAAAATCGAATCCTAGGCAGGGATGTGGGGGGGAAATTGCTCTTATCCACACTTCTAGCAGTCTTTGGTAGGGATTGGGTGGGTCACACTGAGGCTGGAAGGTGGCTGTGTGCCGAGTATTCTTGCCTGCTGCAAAAAGCAGAATAAAGCAACTCTGTAAGTGGTCTAATGTGTAGCATGGTCCTGCTAGGAATGTAAGGAGGTGCAAAGGTGTGCTGCAGGCGCTTTTGCCTGGCTCTATCACTGCTCTTGCCGCACACACGTATGCACTGAGGCTGCTGAACCATGTTGCCTGCAGGAGAAAGTAGACAAAAGCAGAACCTTGATTTTCAGAGACCAAAATGAGAGCCGATAAAATGTCATAAAAGAGTTGTGTGATCAGCTGCAGTTCCTGGTCACTTAGGACTAAGGCTTGGATGCAGGGTGGTGTAGGCAAAGTCCCTTCTGGAGGACGCACAGCCTGACCTGCTCAGACTGGAATTTAAGGGGAGAGGGTGGGATGACAGGGGGAGCCCACCCCTTTCTGTAAACATGCCAGTGCTTTTCAGTTTCAGTGTGCTAGACAGCAGCTGGAGGGTCTCCTGGCCCAGCCACAGGAAAGACAGCTCCAGCCACGAAGGGGCGATGTTGGGGCTCACTACAGCGCTGGCAGCAAACTGGGGGGAGGCTCTGGGGGGAAAATAGGCAAACCAGCTCTGAATTTCTTGAGCTGCAGGGTGGTTCACAGGCATGCTGAATGTTTCATTGCACTAACCCAGCATTTTAGCAAATTCAGGCAAGTTTGTGGCTTTGAATGGAAAAAAACCCAACCCACTCTGGTTTGCAGCTGCAGAAGTGTCTGAAGATGGAATAGGGAGGGGGCCCTTTGTTATGTTTTTCACTGTTTTTTGTTTTGTTTTGTTTTTTTTACCTAGATTACTCCCCTTGCATTTCAGGGTTAAATAAAAACATGTCTTGAAAGGAGATGTGGAGGGGGAAGGGAGAATATGGATGCTGATCAAAAGAGGAGAAAATGCTTGCTTAAAACCCAGGGCTACCCAACTGTGGTGTTCCAAGGAATGCCAGTGTTTCCCAGCCTGTTGTAGCATCTATTTCAATGAACATGTGGGAGTACAGGCAGCTGGGGAGCTGGTGACCAGGAGCAGCCTGTCCCTAGCTCAGTGCTGCACCATGAGCACTGGAGAGAAGCCACCACATGCTGGCTCTGAGGGTCACTGGGCAGGAAGCTGTGGCAGTCCTCCCCATTGCCACATCCCCAGCATTCTGCTCAGCTGCTTGCTGTCCAGACTGGCAACACAGGAGACAGGTCAAAAATTATAAGTATTGGTATACACCTACCCTTGCAGTCAGGATCTCAAGGCAGTCTCAGAAAGCTTTTAACTGGATTCAATGTGTGGGTTTTTTTGCCCTGCTGTGGCTTTGCAGAGGGCTTCTTCAGAGGTACAGCTGTGCAGTTTTACCAGCACTGTAACTTCTCATATAAACATTCTTCCATGTATTTTATGGTAGGCTTTGTAGTCACCGCATGCCACAGAAACATTGTTGACCACTTGCAACTTTCAAACAAGCTAGACTGTATTCATCATCCTTTTCTGGAAAGGCCAACAGAATGAAAAGGTCACACAAAGCCTTAAAAAATGCACTGTTTTGAAGCATGCCTTACCACTGGTTTGGATAGAAAGGGATTGTTAATATACCGTGTAGCAGAGACTGGAAAAAATTGTGCATGGAATGACAGAGGAAGGTTCCTGATAATTACTGCCTACATTTAAACTTCATGAGATAAATATGATGCCTTTTTTACACACTCTTTCTGAGAAATGTTCTATGCATTCAGCTTTCGAGAGCTTGTACACTTTAGTACACTTTAGTGATTAGTTGCAGCTGAAATTAAAAAAAAAACCAAACCAAAACCAAAAAACAAATGAGCAACAAATCCTCCACAGTATACCAAACCACTATTTCTACCATCTGCCAGAGGAGTTGAAGTACAAATCTGTCTCCTCATCCTGCATGAGGAACTCTGTTCTCTTGCAGCATTTGTTAGCAAGATCTGAGGGGCAGTCATGTTTATCTTAATGAAAGCTTTTGGCAGAGCTTGCTCCTAAAGTTTGGGTTCAAACAGTCCTCTATCGTTAAATGACTGTTGGTTGTGGAGAAGGATTGGCTGTGTGAACGTGAGTGATTGTGATGAGAAACTGGTGAACCCAGAGACCACTGTGAGGTACAGCTCTGGGCAGCTGGGAAGTGCAATTAGAAACCCAACAACAAGCGAACCAGACCTAGGAATAGCTGCTGAGAAAGAGAACTTTTGGAAAGGTGCACTGTGCAACACAGGAAGGCAAAATCTCTTTGCTGGTCACCCAATGAACACTGGGAAAGTCCAAAGATTGCAACACATGGGGAGAGCATTGCTGTGTTATGCTGTAGATGCTCTGTATCCTCAGACATGGGGTCCCTCTGATTCAAAGCCCACTGAAACAGTCAGAGAAAATACATCCTTGTACTGCTTTTGGCCATGATCTTAGTATGGGGAGGTTTGAAGTCATCTCTTAGTGCTGCCTACAGACATTTTCACTGTTTGCTCATGGTAGTTAGTCAGAGACTGCCTGCATTTCTTGCCCCCTAAGCTCAGCATCAGTAACTTGTGCTTTCTCAAGAAAGGGAAGTTAAGTAGAAGCTATTTGCTTATGCCTCCCTAGATAAATATCCCAATAAAGGAAAATTCAAGAGAGGGAAACTGGGGAGATGCTATTTGCTTATGCCTCCCTATATAACAGTCTTTATCTGTAAAAGGCGTAAGACAAAAAGAAGAAAAGACCAGACAGAGAATAAGAGGAACAAATATTGCTGGAGGTTGATGAGTAGCCTGTGGGGTGGCATGTTGAGATGGACTGAGAGGAGTCTAGAGAAGGAAAAGTTGTTGTAAATGAAATCCACCATTACCGAGAAGCCTTTTGTTTTCATCACAGTCAAGCAGTAAACAAATACAGCCAGACCTGCAGATGAATATTTCTTAAGGGTGTGCTGGCCATCAGGAGCATGTTCCTTGCTTCCTTGGCTGCCTGCAGGATTACAGGAGGATGTTTCCTGAGGAACAGCCCCAGACATTCCTGTGGGGAAACCAAAATGCAGAGTTCTCCCTGCAACACTGAACATTTCTGCTTGTCCATGTCAGCCAAAAATCTGCACCAGATTGAAAGGGCTTTTTGATAGGTGGCACATTAGCCAGCAGGCAGAGCCAAACCTCTCTTCTGCAGCTGTTTATGGGACCCCAGCCTTCAAAGGCCAGACAAGGAAATGCTTTCCTGCGTTTGACAATCTAGCCAAAAATATGATTACTTATGTATGTGTATATATATATATGTGTATATAAAATTACATACATGATGAACTCCAGAAATATTTAGGATATTAGTGTATGTATTAGTGTATGTCAGACTGCAGAAGTGATGTAAACATGATGGGAAGTAAAGGATCAACTTTTTTTTTTTAATATACTCTTTGTGTGTATGAAATTTTTAGTGCTTAAATATAGCTTTTCCAGAATACTGAAGACATGATATCTATTTAAATGGTTGCTGTTCTCCTCTACCCCACAAATACTGAGAAATCATGAGCTGTACCACCCAGTGAGTGGATGCTCCTTTCTTCCCAGTGGTTTCTTAGGAATTTTTTCACAGCTTGTATGTGTATGGAGTGTTAAACAAACAAAACAAAAAAAAAGAACCCTCCATTATCATAGACAACTTTATACCTTTCATAGTTTAATATATGTCTACACACTGCAAAAATAAATCTAGGGAAAGAAATGTAGGATGGCTTAAATGTTTTTACCACAATTATCTCTTGGGGTCAGTGCAGGCCAGTCCAATGGACTTGTCAAGTATTTCAAGACTAGAACACCACATTTGAGCTATCAAAGTAACCAACTAATCTACTGTTACAGTTGAAAGAGGGCTGGAATGTTATTTTTAATGTCATAAAGCCTTCCTGTAGTGTCTCTCTAATGCCATCCACCTCTGGCATCTTTTCAAAGAGCAATCAAATAGTTCACTTAGAGATTTTCTCTCTGCATCTCACTGACGGGAACCTTCCAGTTGCTTTAAGAAACATTTTTTCCACCACAGAACATAGAAAAACATCTACAATACCTCAAGAGAAAAGAAAAATATGTCTGCCTTCCCCAGTGGCAGTTGTTTATTGTATTCAGAGCTGTTTGAAATCTCTTGAGGAAATGAAATGCAACCCAAGTGGCTTGTTGCCATTTGTTTAGACAATACTGAAGGCCTAAACCTTTCCCTCCAGTTTTCCCTAGCTGTTCTTTTCTATTTTTTTTTGGGATTTCATCACAGAACAGACAGCAAGTGGAAATGACAGCATCCTTTGAGGTGCCTGTTAAACCTCATGTCCAAGAAGGACTGAGAGCAATCCTGAACACAGTTCTTGGAGGACCCAGACGAAATATCTGTTCCTGATCCCTAGGGTATATTGTGCTGCACAAAATCACAGAATGGGTCAGGTTAGAAGGGGCCATTGTAGATCATCTGATACAATCTCCCTACACTTCAGAGCTGGAGCTCTTCATAGCAGGAAAGCAAGAGGGAAGTGAGGTCTGGTGGATGATAGGACCTTGTCCCAACATGCAGTCAGAGCATTGTCTAGATGTCTTTTTAGACCATGACTTTGGAAAGCACTCACTGGATCTGCCAGTGTGGGCTAACCACTGCCTGTCTGGGAAGAGCTGTGCATGTTTTTAAGAAGGAGCTGGATTATTCTTATTTAGACATGTCTCATATATGGGAGGCAGCAGAATAGTCCAGCGTGGCCTAATTGCTTACATCTGGATCCCTGCTGAAAATGTACAGTGGTATGCGCATGCAGTTTCAGTGGAAGAGGCGTGATTTATCGAGCTGTTCTTGGAAGCAGCAGAAGGTTACTAAGTACAAAGCAGACATACTCCAAGTAGTAACTACAGCCCAGAGCTGCTCTCCACCCTTTTGTTCCATGCACATTAGCACACGTACTCACACGCATAACTGGGGTGCCAGAGGAGCTTTGCTTTCAGAACTTTTCAGTTAAAATAAAAGGAGCAAAGGAAGCCCCTGTGTAAAGGCTGTGATAGCCACAGATACTCTTTACTCCTCAGAGCCATGCAATTCTGATTCTTGACATTTCAATGGAATGGAAATAAACCACATCACAGTTACTCTTTCTACTACAGTAATAATTGTGGTGATTACCTCTAGCACATTATTTTCTACCAGACTGGCTCTGTGAAACCAGCCACAGAGGGAGGCACAGGCTTCCTCCCGCGTGGGTTTCACAGTGCTGCAAGGCCATGCACAGCCCTTGTGCCCAGGGCAGCTGCCTCATACAAACAGAGAAGCTTTTCAAGTGAAGGGGAACGTGTCATTCTGTGCAACCTGTGCATTAAATTCTGCACATTTTGTTTGTTTGTTTCTCTGGAGGGATGAGGGGCTGCACATCTCAGGGATACCTGGTTTGTTTATGAATGTATGTGTTAATCACTGTAATTTGAATGTCTTTGCTAGCTTTGAAGATTGTGTCTGGAATGAGATGATTCCCTGTCACAATTTCCATGTATGAATAGATGTTCCTCCCTTTCTCCCTCCTTATGCTCCTGTAATATAATTTTTTCATCAAGATTAATTCAGTAAATATGTTTAGGTACATACCAGACCCACTCTTAGGTTAAATCTTAAAATCTTGTCATACTTTGAGAACACTGATTGTCATTGTCTATTTTAAAGTTAAGGAAGGAGAAAGAATTACAGAACTGAGAAGGAAGATGGCAATTAAACAAAAACATATTGTAATTCCAGAAATGCTTTTAAGATGAATGCATAAAGATGTCCCATTTTTTCCCTCCTTTGGTATTTTTCCCAGTAATCAGTAAATCAGTACTGTATAGCACCCATCCATGCTGTCATCTCCTCATTCTGGAATTCAGTTAGTTTAACGATCATAAACTACACAATCCCTCCCTACCCCTGGCTTCCCCTATCTTGTCTTTCTCCACCCATAATTTTCATTGCTCACACATCTCCCTGTTAGTGATTGAGAGGCTGCCAGATTTATCTTCTGCCAGGTTAAGATTCTTCCTCTAAGAACCTGGGTGGGAAGTTTTACATAGAAACACTGCATAATTACATCAATCATTAATCTATCCAGGTTGTTTCTCTATGTTTCCTACAGAAAAATCCTTCCAAAAACGTTTCAGCTTCACCAGACTCAAAACCAGGCTTTTATTTCATTTTATTTGGAATTATTTCAATATAGAATTCAACACACCCTCTGAATGTTTGAGTTTTTTAATAACTGATCTTATTGCTTTCTGAGTTTGTTTAACTTCTTATTTGCCAGTAGCTTCTAGCTGGACTGTATAATAGGTAGATACTTATTTTATTATCAGTTCTTGCACTGAAATAGAAAGCCATTGACTTGGGTTGCTGTGTAGGGGACCCTTCCTCTGCATAGAATTCACACATTTTCTGAAGAAAAATAAAAATGTCATTTCAAGACTTTTATCTTTTTAAGTCTTCACAGCATGACATTTACATGGCACAGTCGTATCTAAGGGGAAGGAAATGGTGTTAGATGCAATTTAAAAGCTCTCTAATCTTCTCTTAGCAGTATTGCACCCTTGGTCTTCCTATGGGGACAGGGAGGGGTGATAGGGTGCTGCTTGCTTATGGCCAGACAGGAGAACATGTGACTCCTGGGACAGGTCTGGTGTCCTGCCATGGATCAGGAGAGGGCACCCCATGCCATGGCACTAAGGCCAGGTGCCTGGGAAGGTAGGTGTATCTCACCTGGGTCTCTCCTGCCATCTCTACGCTCCAAGCAGATCTGAATGTAGTGCAGGAGAACAGTGGTGAAAACCCCACTGAACATTTAATTGCTATTATTGTCTTTCCTGCTGCTTTTGGTTGAAAGTGTGGTCTCCGTGATAGCTTCTACTCCTTGTTTCCTTCTCCTGTTCTGCCCTCCCCCATTTCTTTTTTTATTTGCTTTTTTTTGTATGCATGTGCAAGTCTGGCTCCTCTCTTAACTTTCTTCTGCTTCTTCCCTTGATTCAGCACTTTGGTTTCTTGGCACCAGAAAATAGTTGCAAAAACAGGACATGAAAACATGCCATGTGAACAGTATAAAGATGAATGCTCTGAAGGTTTAGGAGCGGCTACAAAGCCTGATTGCTCTTAATATGTAGCAAGAGACACTTACAGATGTGGCTGCGTGGAGAAGAAACAGTGGCACCAAGGGACAAAACTCAATGACCATAGAAACACAGAATGTTCAGGGGTTGGAATGGATCTTAAAGATCATCTAGCCCAAACTTCCCCTGCCATGGGCAGAGATACTTCTCACTAGAGCAGGGTGCTCAAGGCTTTATCCAGCCTGGCCCTGAACACTGCCAGGATGGGGCATCCATAGCTTCAGTGAGCAACCTATTCCATATCTCAACACCCTCACAGTAAAGAATTTCTTCCTAATATGTAGCCTAAATTTCCTCTCTTTCAGTTTGTACCCATTACTCCTTGTCCCATCACTACAGTTCCTGATGAGAGTCCCTCTCAGGCTTCCCTGTAGGCCCCTTCAGACCCTGGAAGGTTGCCATGAGGTCTCCACTCAACCTTCTCTTCTCCAGCCCTGACTTCCTCAGCCTGTCATCACAGTGGAGGTGCTGCAGCCCTCTGGTCACCTTTGTGGCCCTCCTCTGGACTTGCTCCAAGACTTCCATGTCTTTCTTACCTTGTGGGGACCAGAACTGCAGGTCATGCTCTAGGTTCCCCTGCAGCAGATCTGTCCAGTCTTTTTCATTTTCCTTTGGACCATCAGTTATATTGAGTTTAGGCCAAACAAAAACCTCCTAAGTAACACTTCAAACAGTGACATGTAATTAAGGATACAAATGCTATGGACAGTATTCCAGAAATAGTAGTTTTTAGTGTTTATAGGGTCCCAAGGGTCCTGGATCCTTCAAGCAGTACCAAAGAGAATGCTAGTTGCCCTATTTTTGGCAATATAACAGTTTTCCAGCTACAGACATTCTTGGCACTTACCTGACAGCTATCATCCAAGGGAAGAAACTCTGCCTGTGACTAGAACAGTTACTGTATGCAGAGCTCCCAGATGTTGTTTACTTCAAATGTGTCTTCCTTGTGAATGTGACCCATTTGGCAGTAGGTAGAACAGCAGAGGTGATTCCATGTGACAGAAATAACAGAAAATAAAGAGTCCAAAGCATAAACTGTGTACTGAATTCAGGCTGAATGTTGCCTTTGTTGGTTTTTTTTTTTTTTAAATTGTATTTTATTTTATTTTTGGAAAGATCTATGGTGAGTTCACACAGAAAATAAATATTGTAGTATTGAGTTAGCTCCTGGGGCTGGATTTTTGCAGTATGAACTGGAGACACTGAGCAGAGACATATTCAAGACTGTCAGGCTGGAAATCAGCTTGTCCCTTGCCTGACAAAAACTGAAATCAAATTAGGAACTTTGTAAGCTTGCTTCACTTGAGTCACTCTCAGAAAGCATTTTATAGTATCAGGACTGAATGCTACTTTCGGACAGCAGCACAGGGTATTGATGAGCTACGTATGATTAGCACATCTAAAAGAAACAAAGTCTTTTGATCAGTGAGTACACTTTTATCTACTATTGAGTGTTGCACAGACTTTCATTGTTCTTGTCCACCTATGTGAAAAAACAAAGCACACCAAAAAGCCTTTCTTCCATCCAGTGGTATAAGATTGAAAGCATTTGTTTCTTGGAGTGGAATGATTTTCCATTCTTATACTCTTCCAAATATCACATTCCACAAATTTGAGAACACCAAAATTGAATTACTGATATTTATTCAACAAGCCACAAAAATGCTCAGACCTTTCAACCACTAGTATTGCAATTAGTGTGGCTCCTATCTGAGTGCTGATGGTGAAAATGATGACTTATTTTAAAAATAAAAAGTAACATTCCAGACACTCCCATCTTGGTTGAAAATAAAAAGAATTGCTAGCTTCAGTAAAAGCCTAAGTTAAAAATAAGCCTTCACTTTCTTACCATTAATGGCGATTGAAAAGCTCCTAACCTATCTTTGTTATTTGGGATTTTTTTACACTTGTTATTGTTATTAATAATACTACTACTATTATTGTTTCATTGGTAAAATCTTCTTGGAAGTGGATTTGTAATTGGAAAAAAAAAGCATGTATTGCCATGCTTTTTTAATTCATGGCATTTCTAATAAAAGGAATGAGAAACAGAATCAGTGAAAGAGAGAGAGAGAGATTTATCCTAAAATTGTTTGTGGTTAGGGGGTGGAGGTCATTATAGTATTTGGCAGGTATGTGGTAAAACAGGCTTGCCCAATCAGACAGAATAAGGTCTTGAACTATGGCTTTATACACCCAATTACACCCAACCCACCATCCAGACTTGGTCTCTAGCTGTCTAATGCAATTAATGGCAGACATAATGCATTATATCAGCTGCTGATATAAAATAAATCCATGCCAAAAAGAGAGAAAACTACTTTAATCCCATAACTACAGCCTAATAACTCAAGTCCTAATGTGCACAGGCAGTGAATGTATCCAAGAGGCGAGCAGGACTGGTGAGAACCACTCGTCTCCTGTGAGGTTTTCATTTGTTCACATTAAAAATACTCTTTTGATTTCCAGATAGTTAGAGATGATGCATATATTACTTGTGAGAAGGCTGATGAAAGGTTAAAGAAAGGCAAACAATGGAAACTTTAGGGTAAATTGTACTTTGAGTCTGTGAGTATTAATTATTACTCTCCAAAGGATAATGTGGAGAGAAAGAACCTGACTTTTGAGTAGCTTCAAGCATAGACAAGATAAAATAGCAAAGTGTTTATGTAAAGCTCTATATGCTCCTTGGTATTTTTCCAGTGAATAAAGGAGGTAATGGTAATGCTTCCATTGTTCAAGGTGCACTGAAATAATTCTGATTCATTAAGCAAGTAAAAGGTAAATTTTAAATGTAAATTTCAAAAAAGAGCATTTCAGGACATTCCTGGTCTTCAGACAGACTTCTGGGCAAGTCTTTCACCCAAACAGAATATGCATTAGCTATTTCATCATATGCAGAGGGCAGTCTTACATATCTGCTGTTTATATTTGCACAAGAAGTAATCTTATTTTACCTTATTCCAAGATAAACTTGTAAATTCATAAATTTCTTCCATTCATTGTAATTCCTTAGGGGAGGAAGCTATTAAGCAATAAGTGAAAGGGGGAGAAGCCTTTCAGACAATATTCCCTGAGCAGTTGGGCTCATTCTTCCTGCTGAGGTGCAGAGGCATTTCTGCACAGCTCCTCTTTGGTGCTCAGTACTCTTTTCCCCAGTGCAGGTAAAAAAAAAGAAGGAAATAATGAACAAGGTAAATTTAATTTCTTCTGCAGCAGCTATGATGTTCCAGCTTTCAGCATTCTTTACAAGAGATGTAGGCTGCTAAAATTATTCTGCTTAAGCATAATATTAGGCATTTATGATATTTTTTTATTTATTTATTTACTTATACTGAAAAGAATTAATTTTGCAACATCTCTGCACTTCCATCTACTTTCTCCTACCAGATAGGCTATGCCTAGATAACCAGCTTAGTACAGAGCTTCCTTGCACGGAGGACTAGATTATTAGTGTGTGAAGTGTCCCCTAAAATGGGACTGTAGGCTGCTGTACAACTATTTCAGTGTTTCTTTCTTTAGTATCTTATAAATTGAATTAAAAAGCTATTACAAACCAGAAAGATCATACAGAAATTAGTAAAAAACTGTATATAAGGACAGAAAAAATATCAGACAAAAATTATTAAATTACATTATCTGTGGAAGAAGGTACACAAAAAATGATCAGGACATCCTCAGGCTTTTCCTTAGACTTTACTAAGGACTCAAAAAGACTAAAATTTATTGTAGCACTGGTGATTCCTTAGTCACTGACACTGAGGTCTGCAGCAAAAGGCTTGCCATGAAAGGAAAGAGTGGATGGCTAAAGAGAAAGGATTTATGTTCTTCTATTTCTGTGTTCTCTCTTCTGATTTTTTTAAGGAAAAGTTCATTTTTGCGTTGGAAAAAAAAATCTACCTTCCGAGTTTAAAAGTCCTTCTGCTAGTCCCGAGGTCTCAGTTCATGAAAATGACACAGACCTACCTCACTGTCTGGCAAACCATAATATGACAACAACAGCAGCAACTAAAATATAAAATTCTCATGCTCAGTATTTTCCTCTACCTTTTTAAGTACTTAGAAAACAGGAAAATACCGATTTATTTTATTTTTCTGATTGTAGAGGTACCAAAGTTATTTTATTTTCATCGCCTACATAGTTGCACATATTTGAGAAATGAAAACAAGAAAAAGCAACTGTAAAAATAGTGGAAAGTGAGGACTTAGTTTTCATAGTTACCTCTTTTTGACGTCTCAGAAAACCACAAAAGAATTCTTTGATCCCAGCTGGTCTAATGAAATGATAAATTAGCTGTCATTAGCCATCATTACCCATTCCTCTGGCAGTTCTTTGGGCAAATGGAAAACACCTATAAAGCCAAATATTTTGGTCTGCATGAGTACAGGCTTTTATTCTAGCTAGGAATAAAAGATATGTGCAACATTCTAAAGGTGGGGATTTTTTTAGTTTTGTTTTCTCTAATGTGTGTCTACTGATGTATTCAGTTAATTTTTGATCAAAACACTTTTTGGGTTCTTTATGATGCTTAATTTAATGATAATCCCACTGACCCACACAGGAATGTCTCACAACACTAATGACTAGCCAGTGATATTTAAGTAATCATAATATAAGTGTGTTGGAAGAACTCTGTTCTGCTTTGGCGTCTCTACCACTGTTTGGAATATATTTCAGTTATTTTTATGATATTTTTATCTGATATTCTGTAAATAGTCCTGCGAGAAATATTTTGTAGGGGAGACATAGCATGTCAAAATATACTAATACAAGAAGATACTTCAGACTATTTAAAATAATCATTTATGGAGATATTGCATTGACTAAACTTTTTTTTTAAATTTTCCTAAATCTTGGGTATTTTTGTGTTTTAAGTAGATGCAGAAAGAACAGCTGGATAACTTCAAAAGCCCTGCCTTGATGCAAACACCTAAAGCCTTTTGACTACCCAGAGTTTACCCTCAGCTCTTTTGATAGGCCCTTTGTACTTTCTAAGTGGAATGGACTTTTTTCTTCTGACTCAACCATAGTCACCTCCCCAGTTAGTTCTAATCATCCATTACTTTAAACTTTGAAATCTTGCTTACCATTTTGAAGTCAATGAAAATTATTCTCTAAGATGTGTTTCTGGCGGAAACAGCAAAGACAAAACACCTAGCTTGGACTATAATAACTTTCTTCTTAAAGTGATACAAACTCTTACATTTTCCTCTTTCCTGCTCTTAGACCAAAGGTTATGGAGAAGCTCTGCTTATGCTGAATTTTGAATGGAATGGTGCACTTATATCTGAATTACTGCTGTTTTCATATCAGCCATTCTTGCTGATATTTTTTTGATTATGAGACTTCTGGCAAGCAGAGAGACCATCTCCAGGCCATCATACTCTTACATGGTGCAAGGGACTGTTTGAGGATGACCTCCTTTTAGTTCCAACTCCTTGGGTTTATGATGTAGATTCAAAGGCAAAAACTGTCACAAAAACTCACTTTACTGTCATAACCTTAACAGGCCTCTAACTGGCTACTAGGGTATGCAGTCAAATGTTTGAAGTAGAGTATTTTATGGCTGCCTCACTTGGTCTGTCATTTATGGAAGGAAAATCAAAGCTATGTTTCTTTCCACCAAGTTCAAGCAAGGTTTCTGGAAATATGTCCCTGTAAAAAAGATTGCAGATTCTTCCCACCTGCTTCTGCTTTCAGTCCTGATTAAACCCTAAGGTCAATTATCTGAAAATCTGGGGAAACTTCTGAGTCAGAAGTTGATCAGTTTCCAAAAAGAGAAGAAATCCAAATGAGAAAAAGAACAGATAAGGCAAACTGTTAATGCTGACAAATAAGTTGGCTTTTTTAATGTAGTCTGTCAAGTTAACACAAGGAAGCTGTGAAGTAACAGGAACATAAATTGTTGGTAATAATACAAACTGACATTTATTTAAAATTGATGGAAAGTTTCACAATAAGCACATTTTGTCCACATTTTTGTCTGTAATGCAAGAATGCTGGGGCCATTTTTTGTTCCCAGTGAGTAAAAGGAATAAAGGATCCTTCTCTCAGGTTTTCTCTATATTTTATTTTAAAGAACTAATCCACTTAGGCATTATGTACATATAATGTGAAAATTCTGGATGAAATATTTTGATCAGCCAATTTTAAAGTGGAACACTGAAGAAAAAAAGACAAGTATGAAGTCAGAGAATTTAAGATTGCTCCTCTACAGTGTGATAATCAAACATCGTGTTTAAAGTGTTAGAGCCAGCTTGTGTTCTGATTCATAATGACACGAAGCTCATAGATTTAGCTCATAGATGCAGAAAACACAGAATGAAATGTAAAATGTGTGGAAAAGAAATAGAGACCAGTTGGGATTTTGGTATATTTATGACCTAGAAGAATATCACTAGTTCATTAGCTGTCGTATATTCCTTCCTTTGGAAAGAATAGCAATACAGGAGTGGGGAGAAAATGGAGAATATGTGAGAAAAAAATAAGCTGGAAATAGCAAAGTGTCCTCTTAACAGTATCAAGAAGCCCTTCTGTTTACTGTAGAACAGGACATGAGATTTTGGTAAGGAATAGAGCCCACATGATCTTCCCTGCTTACCCTCCACACCCAGTTTTTAGATCACAAGAAACAACTGCAGACACCAGTGTTACTCTCATCTGTACCTAGAATTTAATTTCCAAGTAAGTCATCACTTTCTCTGTCATCAAGATCTGATTCTTTGTCTCATGCAGTTAATGGCAAGGGTACCATGGATTTCAGGGGGCAGAAAGTCAGTCATAGGCACTCAGTGGTCTGGTTGTCTGATCACCCCCATGCTTAGGTCAGCTGGTGTCTCAGTTATGCTTTTAGTAACAAAAGATATAACATGAGCTTGTGGGCTGCAAAACCTAAGTAGAAGCACCAATCTAATAATACCCTGATGAGTTTTGTTCTCTATATATTTTCTGGATTTGAGGTAATGAATTCAAAAGTCACTAACTGTGTTTTCTCAGATTACTTGTGGGATTTTGTGCAAATAGCATGCAAACTGGTGATTTGTCAAAGGTCAAGAATCTATTCTTATTCAGAGTTAGTCAGACTTCCCTTGAAATATTTTCTCTTTCTCTTATGCTTATCTACACTTACCAGCACAGATACTGAATTCTGGAGTGACCCTGCTGGTTTATTCCTGAGCTCTGTTTGACTGGGGAGAGAGAAATGCTGCTGGTATGTTAAGTATTATATCATGAAAGAAGAACACCAAATCCAGAACAGCTAATGAAAACATTAAAAAGGTTGTAAGGCAAAGAATAATATTCCAGAAATTGGAAATGCCATCAGATTAAGTCAGCAAAATGGAATGTATGTCATGAGACATAGGGTGTCTGATGAAAATAAAGAGAGTTTAAGAAAGTTATTGAAGACTGAAATATTTCAGTCTCTGAATCAGGAAGTCTGAGCAAGAATAGTCAGCCATATTGGAGCTCCAGGAATCTTAATAGGCATTTAAGGAAGGGGACAAATTTATGCAGGTGATAGTTGGCATTTAAACATCTGTTTTTACCAGTGATAATTCAGTTGAGTGTTGCCTGAGACATACTCTTCTAAGGGAATGAGCATGAAATCAGTGAGGTACAAAAGAATGATGGAAAAACATTAGCAAATTCAGAAAAAAAAGAGTGATATGCAATTAGAAATTTTAAAAGTAATCAACAGTGGATTTCCTGAGTTACAGACAATAACAATACAAGCGTCATAATGTTGACTGCTACACTAGGAAATGGGATTGTAGCAAATAATTTATTTATATTTTCAGACCTAAAGGATTGTATTTTAAGAGAAAAAAATATAATTCTTCATTAGACAATTGAAAAAAGGTTGAAAAATAGGAGTTTAAAATGCTTTAATACAGTCATGTAATTTTTAATTATAATTCTTCCCTTTTAATATCTAAACATTACCCAGTCCTATATTGACTTTGTGACTGAAATGTATTTTATCTCTTAGTCAGAAGTTTTTCTCATTGCACATGTTTAGGTTTTTTTGTTTCATTCTTTTCCATATGTCTGTTGTATCTCCAATGCAGAAGGAAAAAAAAAGGCTGAAGAAATGAATGGGCAGAGCATTTCATTAAAGAGATTACATCTGTATCTGAACATATCTCATGTAAATCTAGATTAACCTCCAGCAAATGAGAGTGGAAACTTTAATTTTGTTCCAAGACTAATGAAAATGTTCTGGATAGAAATGTGTAGCATTTAGCAGCACAGCCTCCTTCTTACATTGTCTGTGTATTGCATTACTCCCCAGAGAACACATTCCTTCACATTTTTCTCCTTCAAAGCCAGACTGCTGCTATGCCACGTAAACTGAGGCAGTATTTGCAGCGAAAGGGCTGGTGGCTCATTGTTATATAAACTGTGCTGGCCACTTCAGGAGTGCTGCAGTTACTGAGTTTCTCCACTCTGTATGTTCAGCAAAGGGGATTTCAGAGAGCAGCTCTGGCTGCAGTGCAGAGCCATGGAGCCCACACCACCTCCCAGCCCATGCACAGAGCAGCCTGGTGCTCCTTTCAGGCCAGTTTGTAGGGTATCCCAGCTGCCTCACAAACAGCCTGTGGGGTCAGATATGCGGGTAGGGCCATGGGTGATGGGTAGGGTGTCTCCCAAAAGCTGTGACTGCTGTAGCATTTTGCAGAGGGTTCTGTGGTAAATGCTGGACTATTGGCTTTTGTGAGACTGTAGCAGCATATTTCCTGTCTCATCCTCTCCTTCTCTGTTTCATGTTATTCCTTTACATGGTGCATTTCCTGCAAAGTGGCATGTTACAAACTTCCCTGTTCAGCCCAGCTCAGTACATTTGGACCCCTTAGCCTTGCTGGGACAACCTTTGCTTTTTTTTCCATCAGATACTCTGAGAATGGTGGAAGAAGCCTGGATGGTTTATTTTTTTCCTTTTATTTTAATTTTATTTTTATTTTTTACAGGGTGATAATTTTCTTCCAATTATTTTCACTGTCAAAATTCTATCCCTAGCATGATACTTGAACTTTTCATCAATGAAACAAGACAGTCATGATTTTGGCAGTGAGGAAAGCCTCAAAACTGATGAAAGGAGACCCCATGCCTATAGCTACTTATTTCCTTGTCTTCCTATGGACTCTGTAAAGCAGAATGCAGGGACTCCAGACTCTAGGTGAGGGAAAACAGAAAGGGAAGAAACTTTAATTAAGCAATGTTAAAAACCTGGGGGAAAAAAAAGTTATTTTATGTATCTATATATATACGTATGTATATGTAAATTTTACTAAGTAAAAATTTACTAAGTACAAATTTTTTTCTCTCCTTCCACTTTGAAAACCTGTTGAAGATGAACAGCGTGGTCCAAGACCTATGTAATGGCAATTCTACTCCCCTCTTCTGTAACTTGCTTCCATTTCTTCATGGAGTTTGACCATCCTGGCCTTTGGGAGCTTCTAAGAGCTCCCTTTAGGAGCTTCTTCTCATACAAGAATTTCTAGTGCCAAAACCCATTAGGTCTGAATATCTATTTTCAAAGCCAAAAGGGATAGTACCTGCCTTCCAGCTGCCTCACTGCTACTGCTTTTAGTGCCTGGCAGCTGATCTCACCAGTCAGATCTTGGTGCAGATCAACAGAGTGCAGATATCACATATCCCTATTTTAGCTTGGGGAAAAGGAAAAGAAAATAGTCACAGCAGGAAAGTGCTTTGATAACATTTTGACAGGAGTTAATAAGGAGCATCAATTCAAAGCATCTGGACAAACACTGAACTGCTTAATGCAGTGAAAAGGAAGTGAGTTTTGTCCTTGCTTTACCTGTTTATTTAAAGTTTGCAATCTTTTTATTTTATCCTTGTATTTTTCTCTACCTTTTGATCCCAATAATCTAAGTAGTGTATTACAAAACTATGAACTCTCTAACTGCACAAAGAGCTCTAGTTTCCAGAGCAGCTCTGTAGATTGTGGTTAGATATCACATGTGCTTGTCCCTACCCCAAAGTATTATAAAATACTTTATAATATGTATTTTATGGCACTATGTAAAGCAATAGCAAGTTCCACCAAACCCTCTTTCATTTGCCCAATGCAGCCTTCTCAGACTTACTGTGAAGTTTCTGAAACCATGACAATGAGAAAGTATTCATTATTTAATTCCTTCACAACTAAATTGCTGTTCTGTGTTTATCACAATGTCAGACAAGTGTCCAGGAAAAGAAAACAGTAGACATACAATAGGCAAGAGAGATGATCACAGGAGGAAAACTCCAGTTTGCTGGGTTTGAGATTTATGAGTTTGGTCTTCTGACAGGAAACTCAAACCAGCATTGTATGGTCAGAGTCAGTGTAGTGCAATGACAGCAATGTTTCTGGAATTTCCATGACAAAAATAGATAAAGAATTATATTGAAGAAGTACTTTCATATAACTTAAGCAGAAACTCTCTAGTGTCTCAGGCAAGCTGTTAGGACCTTGGCTGGGATAGTTGTTAATAAACCCTCAGACATCTCTGAGTCTGGTGAGCTGTAGACAAGTACAAATATATAGCTGCTCCTTCTTACCCTTGGCATCCCATCCACTCTGGGATTAGGTGTGAATACATAAGGAGTTATGCTAAATCCCTCTCCCCTCCCCTTGCCCCCTGGAATTGCCAATATTTGTGGTCAGAAAATATATCAGGGTTCAACAAGAAAAAAAAATTATAAATGTAGGTGAGAAGGCCAACTTCTTGTTCTGGAGTTTTTGCTTTCATAGTTACCCTCAGTGATAATTTATGTTGATTTTTTATGACATGTCCAAGACTTACCTTAAGAAATAGGATACAATTCTTAGGTCATGCCTCAAGAAAACTTGCATGTGAAACTTGCAGAATTGAAGCTTCCCAGAGACCATCAAGTGTTACAAGTTTATGTTAGTATCATGAAAGCTGGCAGTTCTTGAAAAATGTGATGATCATTTCAAATCCTGCTTTTAAGGATCTCAAATGGAATTTTGCAAGCAGAGCATGAGGAAACCAAACCCATTAAAGTGTGAGCTGATATATCAAAGGATTAATCCTAATAGCACACCCAGCTAATTTGAAAAGTGGAATCAATTTTCCTTGCCCTAATATAGCTGTCAGACTATATTTTGATAGCTTTGATATATTTTGATAGCTTTGAGATTTTTATACCTTTGACAAGCAAGGTATTCTGGACAGAAAATATCTGTTTGCGTTGTTAAAAAGGAATAAATTCAAGAATGAATGAAATCTCATTCAGAACACTGGGTTTTTGCTGGGACAGTTCCCCAGTCATATTTCATACTCTTTGATGGAAGTCAGATTTCTCAGTCCTTATGAAATGGTGTCTCATTTTGATTCATAAAGAAGTATGTTTTTACTAATAGTTTCCCTGTTAAATTCTAAGCAATTTAAAAGTGAGTAAAAAGAGGGACTGGATGAAACCTCCTTGAATTTCTACATATGTTTCTATTGAGTAAAATGATCCTAGATCTTGGATTGACAGCTAGCCTTTTACAATACAGTTAAAATATTCTAATAAACTTTCGATTTCCCTTCCCCTTCCCCTTCCCCTTCCCGGAACTTCCCGGAACTTCCCTTCCCTTTTAATTTTAATGGAAGCGATGTGAACTTTTATCCAGCAGTTTTAGTGATATTCTGCCTCAAATATTCATATTCTGTGATTCAAAGACTCGCAGAGTATGGAAGTTGAGAAATCAGAGCCCTACATGCTGTACTCAGTGTTACACTGCAAGCAATGTGACTGTTGTGAGAGGAAATGCACCTTTTTGTCTTAAAGGTCATAGGAGGTACTGTGTCAAATAAATCACTGAGGGTTGTGTGTCTCTGGTTATTACACATATACTCCTGGAGAGATGAAATTCGAGACCTCTGATGTTTTGCTGTATGCTTGGGGGATTCACAGCGCTGGGGCCCAACTGCATATTAAAATTGGATGGTTTAAAGTCAATTCCTCCTTGACATACCTTTCAAGTCTGAACAGATTGGAAGCCCTCAGGGTTCTGAATGTGACCTTCTCTGGAAGCAGTTTATGAGATTAACTCTCAAAGCACAGCTGGTCTCTGTCTCCTGTTATGCTACACATTAGTGATGCCATCAAACTCTATTTGGAAAAGCACAAAAATCTACAAGTCTAAACTCAAATATGACTGAGTAAAACTTGCCCCAAATTCTTTATGTTCCCTTTCTCTTTGTTCAGAATCCTTCATAAATACTACTGCCAGAAAGAATTTCATGGGTTAATATCATTGTAAATTGTTTTGCAGAGCTCCTTATAACTTTAGAGAGACATCAGGTTTTCACTTATGTACAGTGAGTCTCTCAATATCATAGTGAGGAAAAGAAGCCCATTTCCCCCCAAATTTGTGCAGGAGAATTTTATTCAGAGAGATCTGCTTCATAAAACTGGCAGTAGTACATGAACAGTTTTTAGGAAATAGGAGTCAGCAACTAAAGAAATGTGAAGTAGAAGCTTCCTTCTTGCTCACATCCTGTGATTAACTGCCAAGATCAATCCATGGAGTTTTATTTTATATTGAATATTTTCAAAAGTCCTCTATATAAACAGCATGGAAAAAATGAAGACTCGGACTTTATTAGTTACATCACAGTTCCTGTTTGGCATTTACAGAGGGAGTCTGTGGCTGTCAGAACCAGAATAAGAAGAAAATTGAGTACTGCAATTGGCCAGTGTCTGAACCAAAATGGAGTGAATTAGAACCAATTTGTCACGACTCCTCCCTCTCAGTCACGGTTTTAAAAATGGAAGTTCCTGTATGGTTGCCCTCCCATGTACCCTTTAATCTTGTTACCTGCCCTGAACATTGTGCTCCTACTGTAGCAGCAGCTGATCCCAACACTAAAGCAGACATAGTAAAACTATGTTATGTATTCCCCTGTTATACCTTAAAAACATAAAAATATCTTCTTCCTTTGCTTATTTGTTACTTTGTATCTGAATATGAGATTACATGACACCAAGGATCATCACTCAAAATGCCCACTTCATGAGAGTCTTCAGGCCAATAATTTTATTCCTTAAAGATCTCACTGTACTGAAGGGTGACAGCTATCACAGAAATGACAGCAGAGAAGTAAATAAGAAGTAAAATTTGGACAGAAGATTATAAGAGATTTTGTAGGAAAACTAGGGCTTCTAATTGTGAAAAAAATGTCAAGTTCCTCTCTGGATTTTTTTATCCAGCTCATTCCTCCTATGAAAGGGAAGTCTGTATGACTTTATTTTAAAAGCTGAGGTTTTTTTTCCCCTTTATGTAATTCAAAGTATAATGACTTTGTGGCCCTGGTGGAAGCATCATGCATCTGGTACTCTGTTTTTAGAGAAAGCTATCTTCTGTCTCACTGAAGCTAAAGGATATGGATTAAATTTCCTGGAATTTCTAAAACTAAAGCAGGATACCTTCCGATCTGCAGTGGAAGATTTACTGGAAAAAATTTACTAATAAATCATACTTATATAGTGGGTGGAGTAGAGGATCTGCCTCAGCCCTATCCCATTCAAACTCTCAAATGCAATTTTATGTCTTTCAAATCCCTGGAAAACCAAGAGGCTGATAGTTAGATTTACTGGAAAGGTTTTTTATGCTTTACATAAAAAAATATAAGGTAATTCTGCATAGGCAAAAAAATGAGGTATGAATGACACAATAATAATCTCAGCAATCAGAGGAATAACACTTCAGTTCCTTTTTGAAAATAGAAATAGGCAATGTCTTTTGTAACAGAGAAGAAAAAAGTATGGAAACTTGCAGAGAAACCCAAATAGTCATTGACAGTCACAGGCCAAAAGTGTAGTGATAAATGTTATTTATACTGTTCTTAAAATTTGGAACATGTGATAGAGCAAATGAATGACTGCACTGGAGAAAGAGAAGAATCAGCAAGGATGTGAAATTACACTTGGCACAGTTTGCTCTGCCTCAGGGATTTCTAGAGAATCAGTCTTTCATTTTAGCATGAGCCCAAACCCAGGGATTTTTTTGACTTTTTATAACTTTTGTGGCTGCTTGCTAGAAATATAGGTTAAAAAAGGAACTTGGAAATACAGTACCTATCTTCACTTCCAGAACTACATCACAATCTGGATTTTCCTCTTTCTTGGGACAAGGGAGAAGAACAGAGAAAAATAATTTCAATGAATGCTTTCTTCCTTGCATTTATTCTCTGCAGTAATAAAAGATTCTAGATCAAAGAGGTTCTTTATTAGCAGAATCCAAGTCAAGCCCCAACTAAAGACAAATCCAAACGTTGTCCTTTTGATCTTTTGCAGTTTCATTCTTGATACCACTCTCTTAATGGTCTTCATGCCTTTCATCATATGAGCTTGGATGTTTGAAGATTTTCCCCACTCTCAAACAGGGGCTAATCAACGCCTCTCAGGACAAAAATCAGTGGGATTGTCTTTGAAGGGAGGGTCTGCATTTTAAGTACCCTTCACCACTGTCTCCTGTGTAAAACCAGCACTCTGGAGAAAAAACAAGCAGCAGCCTTTATGACATGAACTGTGGACAGATACTAGAATGATGGGCTGACCAAGCATTTGTTTGCAGCATTTTTGTGGATTACTGGTAGCCTTTCTTTATCTGCAACTGTAGTTCTGTGATTTGGCTGCATAAAGGGAGTTAAATAGCACAAATGATCAGGATCTTGCTCTGCTCTGAACCTTATTTAAGGTATGTATAATTGGCTGTAGAACGTTTGTTGTTTTCATATAAAAAACAAAACCAAACCAAAATCAGTGCTATGTGAGCAATTTAACTGCAGAAGTCTTTAATGTTTTCTGCAGTTGTAATTAGAGTTTCAACAGGCATTTTCAAATATTCAACAACAATCAAGGAAACCAGATAGAAGGCAGTGGAGGAACTGTACAAGCAGGGGTTTTGGTTCTTATGCAGGATCTCTGACAAAAGCTACCACAGTACTGTGGAAGCTTGACATTTCTGAAAGAAACCTCAAAGCGTAGCCCTGAAAAAGATATGTGATGAGAAATCTGGGGGTTTAAAATTTTATTTCTGGATTGCCATTTAACAGGAAGTATTCAAGAGTATTCTAAACCAGTCAGTCCCATTTGAGGACAATACTGGAGGTGGCTTTCTGAAGGTAGCTGAGGTGACACATCTGTGAAATAAGAATATCAGGACCTGCTTTTTTCTTTTCCTGGCTCTTTTAGATGAGATCACATCTGCTGTAGAAAGATGGTTGGATATGTTTTCCTTGATATGAATGGCTGGGTGAATTATAGGGCATGAGGGAATGAGACCCCAGTATACCTACATAAGTGTACAAACACACAAGTAGAACCAGTGCTTTCAGATATCACTGCAAAACCTGACAAAATACAACTAGCAAACAGGCTGCAACCAGCTGAAGAGCTGTTTTTAATTAACCCCAGTGCAAGACGATAATGGAAGTGCATTTCTCTTTTCCTGTTGAATGAAGATGCACTGATTCAGCAGTAATTGAACCCTAAACACTTTGTAAAACTTCTTCTGTGAGGAACTGCAGGAAATGCCAGCAAAGTCATCTGTGAGTCATTAAGAGGAGAAAGGACTCTCTTGAAGCTGCTCTTCCCAGTCCTGGATCACAAAGGGAAGGCAGTGATAATGGTAGATCATCCTAAAGTGTCCTACTTGGCATAACCAGTTCATGTTGTGAGTTTTCTGAAAGTAGTTGTTAAGAGACAATAGAGTAGTCTGATGTGGTCTAAGATTTCTTAATCGAAGATACTCTCATCTAACAGCTCTTTTACCCATTACAGTAGAACTGTTTTTATAGTGCTTATGTTAGAAGAGCAAGACTGCATTTATGTTTCTGCTTTGTGACTGCCAGAGCCCTCAAGTGCTTTATTATAGTGCATTGCCAGTTTTTTTGTAACTAAGGTGGAGAACTTACATCTGCAAGTTGGGTTTTTTTTTAATGTAAGACCATAAACTCTTTCTGGTCCTGTCTAGAATTTCTCATGATGCAAGATTGGCTTTGTGGTTCAGACCTGGTTTAATAAGCAAAAGTTTCTTAGGAAACAACTTTCTGAATAAAACACCATGAAACCTGTTGTTGTTTCTTCATGTGAATTGCTATGTAACTGCCCGTGGAACAAAGCCTGGCTTCACTCCTATCCCAGGATCTCCTATATCCTCACTGGAAAACTGCTGCTTCCATGAAAAACAAGATGAGAAAAGCCATTTTAAAAAAAATTAAAAACAAAAAAAAAGCAAAATGAAAAAGCAAATAAAAAGCAAGAAAAAAAAAAGAAAAAAGTGAAAGAGACTAGTTTTTGCAGAGAGTTATGCTTAGCTGTAAGGCACCAGATGAATCAAAGCGAGCACTGGCAGGCAGAATATCCCAGCAAGTATCTGCCCATGAGCCAGGGGTTATATGAACTTAATTGCTCAAGGGAACATACTTTGGTTGCTGATTCCATGTCACACCCAAGCAATATAAATCTGAACCTTGCTCTTGACTGAAATTTGAGAAACCTCTGCAGCCATTTCACTAAAATGCAGCTCTGCTGAAGTGGGTATACGTGCATGGAAGAAATGTAATCAGTCTTCCAGCTAACTAGAGGCTGGTTGTGAAAAGAAAGTGCATGATGTGCATGCTGGATGGGAAGTGTTGGATGAATACCCAGCAGCAGCTTTGGGAAAGAAGGAGGAACTGCACAATGACAGAGAATAATAAAAAGAAATTAAAAGTCAGGGAGAAGCTAAAGGGTAAAAGAGGGGGCTGAGAATTCAAGGCAGAAAGAGGAAGGAAGCAGGCGAGGGAAGTAGGGGAATGTCAGATGTAGCTGGGACCAGAGATTACTCTTCTCTTCCTTCTCAGATGTGTTCTGGGTTACAGAAACTGGTCAAGGGTCAGCAGTGCCCTCCTCCTGTCTCCAGTTTTGTCAGAAATTAGGCTGGGTAAGAAACAAAGAGAGAAAGATCATATGGATTTAATCATTAGAAAAGGAGGTCATTTAAAGGTAAGGCATGGACAACTGCAAGAATGCTGGTGGCCTAGATGACATATTGCGAGCAGAGAAAGTCCTTGGAGGTGCATGGATCAGATAAACCAAGCAAAAAAGAAAACTGACTGAAAAAGCTGTGGTGATGTCCTAGACATGACCTGCTTGAATGACAGTTCCACAATCCAGGATAACTTCAAAACCTGTGTTATTTCTAGCATCTTCTGCAACAGAGGATGCTGAAAAGGACAATCTCCTGTTTTGTGCTACCTGGCTTTGACAGACTTAATTGCTCAAGGATAGCTGGAGGAAAGGAAGGAGAGGGGGAGATGCAGGAAACAACTGACAAAAAATAGAAAAATTGCAGGTAACTTGTTGGGAGGGAAGGAAAGATAAAGAAGGAAAGAGACCATATATTTGTATTTTCCCTAAAATATAAATTTTTCAAAAATGAAATTTCTCTGGAAGTGTTTGTATGGGTTGTACAGATTTTCTATCAGGTAAACAGCTGTTTGATAGTGCTGGCAGATGAGATATGGTTGCTCTTAGTCACAAACTCCATCCAGGCTGCCATACATCCAAATGTCTCAGGTACGTTTCTAGGCAACAACCTGGTACAATACACATACATGGATATAAAAAGCTCTGGACCCTCTTTGTATCTACTTCCTAAGTGAGCAACTGTGCTCATTATCACTGTCCTGAAATAATCATATTTACTCTGCAAAAACTAATATTGTAAAATGTGCATAGTAAGTATATCCAACGCATCTCGAATATATCACTTAGCACAGACACCTGTACATGAGGAATGAAGAGAAATGCGGCTGACCCAAATTACTCTTCTCTTCTGAGTCTTTTAATTTGCTAGTATTTATTCTATACTATACTACTATCTACTTTGCTATTTATCTCAGAAACCTTGCTAGAAAGTAAAAAATGTAGGCATTTCACTATTGCCTTAACCCCTTGTCGCAGTAAAAGGTATACTGGAAGGAGTAGAAGTAATTAGGTCTCCCAAATGCAACCATGTCACCTTAGAGAAACACTAGCTTAGCACCCAGACCCCTCAAGAAGCACAGAATTAACTGTGGTAGGAGGTGCTTGCAACCTGGGAGAAACTACCCTTGCCAAAATGGGCACACTTACTGTTTGCTGCTCATGGTTTCCAGGCAAGATCAGGAGAAAAAAAATGGCTGAAAGGTGATCTCAGATAGGTAAAATTACATGTCCTGATTGGAACTATGAAACATTAAATACTCTACAATGCCTGTACAACTAACTGCTGATAGTAGTTGCAGCATCAATTACAAACACCACACTTGGTGAAAGAAGTGCAATTGTGACACAGAGGGTGAAGTATCTCGTAAATGCTGAGCAAGAGACTTGCTGTGATATGTGAAACATTGGGACAGATTGGGTAGGAGCCTGTGAGATAATGCATCTTTTCAGTTTTCTGCTTTCTGACATGTTTCCCTTCATGCAATTGAAATTGTCTAGAGAGCTCTAGAGAGAGAAAGGGGTCTAGGAGGAGAGATAATTTTTCACAATAGTAAACATGGTGGTTCCAAAGTTCCCTGGTGTGCTTACCACTTACCCCTTTGAAACTATTCAGAGCACTAAATCCCTTTGCACATAAGAGTTTTTTAGATGCTACCAAGATATGAAACTCTCTTCTGAAATTTCTGTCACTTGTCTTGAAATGTTTTATATTACCTTGTTATTTCTAGTATGTAGATAATAGAAGCTTAGTCCTGGATTTCAAAGTAAAGCCTGTGAGCGATCTGTAGTCTTCTATTAAACAGTCAGAAAATAAGACGTGGAAAAGCTGAGAGAACTGTTTATTCTGGAAATAAGAAGCTGAAAAAGTGAATGATAACAGGTATGCCAAGGCAGCTACATAGAAAACAGTGACTGATTATGTTCCTGGATCACATGTGCAGAAACAGGCTTATTTTGCATCAAGGCAGATTTAGGTCAGTCATAAACTGAGAATGTGTGTGGTTACTTAGAGAAATGGCAGAATCCCTTTAAACGCCTGAGATATGTTCATTCAAATGCACAGATATCTGTATGGTGTAGGTGTGCTTGAAGCTGCCCCTGAACAGAAGGATGAGCTGAACATCTGCCCTGTCAAGGCACCTTCCAACCACCTGCTCCTGTGATGTTGTCTCAAGTACAGGAACAGCCCCTGACACCTGCCAGTGCTGGAAGATGTCATACTACCTGTCACTTCCTCATATCTCTGCTCCCCACTCCAGTGGGGACAGGTACCAGTGCTCTGACAGGCTCCACCTTGGTCATTCCACCATTACCTCACTTGCTGATGTCCTGTAGGACCTCTGCGAAAGAGCCCCAGATACTTTTATTTTCATGAATGCTCTAGATCCTATTTGGATTGAAGTCCTCAGATTTGTCCTGTTATGGATAGTGCTGTGCTCTTGTAGTCACAACAACAAGCTAAGGATTGCCATAGGAGACACATATGGTTTAAAACCAAATTAACTCAAAGTCTCAAACAATTTTGTGGTACAGGACCTTGGTAGAAGTTTCTTGAAATTCCTTTTTGCTTCCTCCTGTGCTAATGATAACTGCATTTCCCAATTTTGTGCAGAAGTGGAAATTCCAAAATGCTCATGGAAAAGTTTTATTTGTGGTCTATGACCAAGCCATAGGCATAAAGTACTGAAAATATTTTGAGAGCATTCTACCCACCAGCCTGGAAAAAAAATCACAATATTTATTTATTTATTGCCAAGGCCAGCTCAAGCATTTAAGCTGTAAGCACCAGCACTTCTCAGACATTTATTTATAGCATATTTTTCTATTTCATAAACAAGAGAATTCATACTTGTGATTGCCAGCATATCCTTCTGTGCTCAATACTGGTTCAGCATGCTCTTAAAAACCACTAAATAAAGCACCTTCCAAATTTCTGAACTATTTTTGCATTCAACAGGGTGCTGTAATCAGCCACAGGGCAGTATTAGCTCCACCAGCTAGTCTACATCATGAGATGAAACATAGAAGTTTATCTTCTGTCCCTCGAGCTGTGTTTTTGTTTCCTCTGGAACTTATTGACAAGCTCCAGAACTGTCATAGTGGTGACATTGTCTTGTCTACTTCTCTGGTTTTAAGTGTCCCTGATTCTTTGTTTAATTGGAAGTTATTAATATACTGCCTTGGTCAATTCTTAATTTGATCTCAATTTGCTGAAAACATTAACTCATTTTTTGGTCATTATTTTTCTTTGGTACTTGCCTTACCACTGCTGCATTATTTTTTTATCTTTTATTATGTATGCATTTTTATCAAACATCGGGGTGATATCTTTCTGCACTAAAAGTAATTCAGAATTTTACTCTTTGCTACAGAGGAACAAAGTTTTCAAATTTACCTTGAAAGTTCATAAAATTAGACTGATTTTTGCAAATGGTAGAGTCTATATTTTAAATTTCTTTCTCATTCTAACAAAGTAGTCAGCTTCAACCCAAAAACCACCTCATTCTGCACTCTTGTCAGTTTGTGGAGACAATTTCCCCAATGTTACTCAACCTCTGCCAAGGCATTGCAGACATCTGGAACTATGGCTTTAAGGGTGCCAGTCATCTTTTTCTGGGAAGGAGCTCAATGGTTTCCTCCATTTGGCCAGAATGAAGAGCAATTAAAATATTCAAGGCTTATAAACTAGATCAAATACTATCAGCTCTCAGGACATCTTTGCGATTACTGAATGAAAGATGTAGGTTGACAGGTATAAAGCCAACTTTTAATTTAGCTTTGAGAGAGATGTTCATGGTGTTTTATTTTCCAATAAAAAACTTCATTTCAGTTCCTGAACTGTTGATGAATGAATACCACCTCTGACCCCTGAAAGCAAACATTCCTCCACAGCCAGTCTTTTTTAAAAACACAGCAAAAAAGCAGAAAGGGCAGATTAGGGCTGTCCTCATTAAAATTAAAAAATTTCACACACATTTCACAGATTTAAATAGAAAAAAATTGACAAGCATTCTAGTTTGGCAGTCAAGGTTCTTAAAACTGTGCTGAATGTCAGCAATTACAAGTTCTGTTCAACTGATATTGGAGCTTCCATCCCAGTGGAAACAGCTCTCATTATAGGCATTGCATTGAATCAGGCAAAGAAGAAAAGAACTTGGGAGAAAAATTGATTCTTTCTCTGGAAAATTACATACATTTCCTTTTGCCCCAAAGAATTACACTAGCACACCCATTTCTAGCTCAAAAGAACACCCTTTTGGAAGCAAATTTTGCATTTCATGTAACACCAGACTGACACCTCACCATGAGGTTTTCCAAGCAGAAAGAAAATGCACTTCCAAGTGAACTTATGTCTCCTTTCCACAGCATACAATGTATGTTCTTGCCTCTACTAAGAACATCAAATAAACCTGCTATATTAATGGGAAGCACTTATACAGGCCTCACATCCCAAATATTTTTATAATTAGCCTATTTTCAAGGGCAGACATAAGATACATTATTATTCTTTCAACATAAGTCTCTACATATGTGAAACATTACCAGAGGTTCTTTTCCTCATGCAGACTTTCCCTGCTTCTCTACATTAGTTTGGCTATTGCAGAACTTTTAAGGCACTCCACATGTCGATGAGTAAACCATCATTTCCCACTTGTAATAAGATTACTCAGTCCTTGGAAGCAGATTTATTATCTACAGTTATTTCATGTCTAATCACAGCCTTACTCTCTGTAAAGAAAATGAACAGGCATGGATTGCATTTGAGACCTTTGGGTCCTAAATATTTGGGTTATGTGTACGTATACTTTGCTATATGGAAGGATACCAAAAGGAAACAATAAAAGTGGGAGGGAGGGAGGGCTTTTTACAAACCTAGGCTAATAATGAACTTTCTGCACATGTTTTAGAGCTTTTGCAAAGGCTGAAAACACCTTCACCATACATTTGTCCTGCAGCAATGTCATCTGTTATGAATAAATGATGGGTGGGAACAGAAAAATGCTAAGGAGGGAATATGCTACAACAGTGGAATAAACAGGCCTTGTAGTAACTGTGTGGTGAGAGAGAGACTTTGTGTGAGGTATAAACCACATTTCTACCAGATGGCATGGGCAGCTGTCCTGGAGGAGAAGGGATATGACAGGGCCCAGCTGTTAACTCTTGAAGATACTCCCAAGTATCATTCTGACCCTGGAACCATGCAAAAGAGAGTTTTGGGAAACCTAAAGTTCAGGTCATCTTCTTCCTTCCTTTCCTACCCATCATCCAGGGTGAAATTCAGAGACAAGATCTACCCAGAAACTTCAGCTGCAAGGGCAGCTTCAGATGTAGCCCAAGGAGGGTCCTGTGAGGATTGGAGACCTTCCAACCTAGGGGAGATTTGGACCTGTAACTATCATTAACTCACCTCCATCTGAGCCACAGCTGCCTCTCCTCTAACACTGTTTCATTATCCCCTGTTCCTTTCAATGTCGGCATTCTTCTTATCTTTGCTTTTACTTAGTGTTTTTCTCCCAAGTATTGCCAGTCTCTCTGACACTATCACCAATCTGAGATCTGCTGCCAATCCAGGGGTAATGTTTGTGTTTTCAAACCGTTCAGGAGTCTATCTTGTCTGTTTAGAGCAGATGCTTTTAGCAGCAAGCAGCAGCTGTGGTTCTTGCAGGGCTGACTCCTAGGTTGATGTCAATGTGTAGTCATTCTCCATTTTTAATATAAGAAAAACAATTAACAAGAAAACAATCTTTTTATTTTTTTTCTGTTCCAGAATCACCTTGGATGTCTTATTGGATGGCTAGTGCAGTTAGATGTGATGAAATAACAGATAATATTATTTTCCAAGTATATTTTTAATGTGGAAGTTCACTTTCTACCATTTCCCTTCTCTTAATAGATAAGTTTTTTCAGTTTTTGGGAGTTAATACAAAAAGTTATAAATTAGTTGAGAATCTTTTACTGTCTAGGAAGAGGCATGTATATATATTTGAATATAGGCAAATGATCTGTAAATATTTTTTAACCATGGAAACCTGGGTTTGGTGATAACTTCACTCCTACATAACACTCTAGTGATCTTCTCAGTTTTCAAGGGAAGGTTATATTCACCAGAAGATCCAGGCAATGCATTGGGATTTAGAGGGCTCATTGGCTAACATGTCTGACACATGTTGCCAAGTTACATGGGAAAAGCAGTACAGTGCTCTACTTCTGCCATAGCATAAAATTGTGGTTCCTGGTATATTTGAGAGATTCCTGCAGTCACAGAATATGTGAGTTGGACAGCATCCCATCAGAGACCATCAGGATCATCAAGTCCAACTCCTGGCCCCGTGCAGGAGCACCCCAAGAATCAGTGATAATATCACATTGATTTAATACATTTGTATTGAGATTAGAAGTAGGAATTGAAACAGCATTTTTGTCTTCTACTGTACTTTTTGCAAAGATCGTTTCCAGAACATTTTAAAATGTGATTATTTAAATGTTATTCAATGCTAAAAGCAGTGTGTCTGTTACTTGTGTGTCTGTAGTCACACAGCTACAAAAGCAGAAAAAATGAAACCAAGGTAAAAATGTACTCAGAAATAATACAAATTGGAATAATTAGTTTAAGATGGAAGAGCATTGTACAAATTAAGAAATTATGCAGTGTATAATGTGCAGCTTTGCCCAAGTCTATTCAGAAATGTGTGGCTACTATCCTTACAGGTGCAAAATGCTTTGAAGAGCCAAGAAAAAAAAAAGAAAAGAGAAATTCTAGTATTTTATTAGCTATAGCAACAATAATGTGTGTCCTCATATTTTCTTTATTTAATCCTTGTATAAAAGTCCATTTTTGGATACATGGAAATATATTTCAAAATTCTTCTGTCTGAAAGGCAGTGCAAGTAGACTGAAATTTTTTTTAAATATTTGCATTTCAAAGTAATATTTGAGGCTAAAACTTGTGATTTTAGAGAATCAGTTTTGGTAGAACATGTTAAGGAAGTAATCAAATAGGGTAGTCAAAGCAAGAATACTGTTGAGCAAAGTAATACCTCATTCCTACAATCCACTTAGCAAGAATGTCACTTCTAGCTGTCAGGACAGGAAAATGGTATTTGGCAGTATAAAAAGTTTTAATTTAATTAAAAATTCAAGAAGTTAAAATATGTGTGCTTGTGTCTCTTTTTAGGAATCTTTTCCTCATTTTCTCTCCTCTATTTTTCCTAGTTCCTAGTTCCTCTGCACCATTGTTTTGAAACATTTTCATGGGATTTTAAAGACAGAGTAAAGACCTCTGGCACTGAAATGCAACATTCTTTATGTGGCAAATGTGCTTCAAGCACAACTCCTGTAACCATTTCCATACTGGCATATATGAAAATAGACAGCATTTTTAGAGAGAAATTTTATATTCTGGGTTTTTTTTAATATAGTTTTTTTTTCTTAGTGTGGTACAGCTTCTCAGATAACCATGGCTCATGATAACCAGACTCCATAAGCCTTGTGAAGTCAACTGGTAGCAAAAACAACTTAGCACCTTGGAAATTCTTGCTTGTTACCATCTAACAACTATCAACATTTAATACAAATTTTGAGTATGGATCTGTGAGGCTTAGAATAATGAAGCAGAGGGCCTCTCGTGCCTTTAGAGGACCACTTTTCCACTAACACCTCTCATAATTTCTTCACACTACTGGAGGGTGACACTTTGCCACGTGGCAGCTACTTCATCTTATCCCTTCTGCTCTTCTTCCTCCTCAGTAACATGTTCCTGGATTGGTTGGAGGATCAACAATCTGTTTCTGTGTCAGTGATTTGACCCCTTCTACCACAACTGTCCCTTAGAAAAAGGCTTATAGTATAGTGAGTTCAAATTCAGGCTTGAGAAGAATAAATTTTGCTAGCTTGACACCAACTGAACAGGAATTTTTAATTTAACATCTTTTGCCTTTGCACCAAGTTTGGGGTTATTTTTTTTTTGTATTTTCAGTTGATATATTAACCATGACTTTGTTTTTCAATGGTTTTCTATCAAAAAACCTCATTCCTTTGGAGAACTTTGGAGAACTGTACATAGGCAAACAACAGTTCCTAAAAACAGCAACAGATACATCCCTCTTTATCTCCAGTGTAAAAAACCTTGAAAACCCAACTGTTTGATGATAGTGTAGCATCTAAACCACAGTACTATTTTGCTTTTTTAAGAGTTGAAATGCTGCATACGTAGTGAGGGAAGTACACTTTTCCTCTGGCTTTGGATAATATGGGGTTTACAAAGAACTTGTGCCTATTCTGCTGTTTTTATAGGACTTTTTGCCTTCATATCTACTGACTTTCTTGAGATCTGACTACTACTAATATACAAGAATTAGCTGAAAGTTTCATTTTAAATGACTTATGCCTAGAGACATAATATTACTCCTTAGACAATGTTTTCACATATGCTGTTCAAATTACAGATGCTCAGACAAACCTCTTGACATCTAAGTCACTCAAAACAATGAATATATTACTCATGTTATTGAGGCACAAAATGCCTTTATATTTCATCACAAAATATTTTAAACCAAAAAACAGACAGAACATTCATAATTAAAGCTGCCATCTTGTCCACAGTTCAGATAGCTTTTTTAAAAAAATGCTATGTTGTTTTTCTGAAAAGAGAAAGGAAGCATGGTGAAATTAGATGTGAAATCTGAAATATTGGGGAAGGAAACCAAATCTGACTCTACAAAATGTTCATTAGGGGGATTGCAGAGTGGCTTTCACTGCTGCTGGCATTCCCTTCCTCCTATAGGCTCAAAAAAAGCTGTGACAAAAGTGTTTTTAATAAGTTTGTTTGTTTGTTTTCCAACAGGAATGCAACTTCAGCTTCCTTTTGAGGCCCAAATGTAGCCTCTTGTGTTTGGATAGTACTATTATCTTAACTCCTTTCTGGATAAGGAAGAATTTGAACCTTTCAGAACTCAGCACAACACCAAGGACCGTTTCCCTGCATTAACTGCTATATAATGCTTCACCTAACCTGAAATAAGGAAAAATATTGGTCTTAAAGAGACAATATTCATTTGTAGTCTACTCAGCTTCCAGAAAGTGATTCAAGACAAACAGTGCAGCTTCACCAAGGGCAAGTCCTGTCTGACCAACCCAGTGATATTCTGTCATTGAGTGAGTCCATCAGTGGACACGTGAGAGGATGTGTTTGCAATTTATCTGGATTTCTGTAAAACCTTTGACATCATCTCGCCCCTACATCCCTCCGTCTAAATTGGAGAGCTACGGATTTGATGACCACATCTAGTTGGTCCTTTAGATGGATAATAAAGTAGATGTATGGTTGAATCCAGAGGGTAGCAGTGGCTCAGAGAGATGGATATCAGTGACAAGTGGTGTCCCTCAGGGATCTGTACTGGCACCAGTGTTATTTATTGTCTTCATTAATGACATCGATGAAGAGATCCGAGTGCACCCTCAGCAGATTTGCTGATGACCCCAAGCTGAGTGGTGTGGTTGACACACCTGAAGGAGGGGATGCCATCCAGGGGGACCTGGACAAGCTGAGAAATGGGTCCATGGGAATCTCATGAGATTTAATAAGACCAAGTGCAAGGTGCTGCACCTGGGTCAGGACAACCCCTGGTACCAGTCCAGGCTGGGGGATGCACAGATGGAGAGCAGCCCTGTGAGAAGGACTTGGGGGTGCAGGTGGGTGAGAGGCTGGACATGACCCAGCCATGGGCACTCACAGCCCAGAGAGCCAAATGTGTCCTGGGCTGCATCCAGAGCAGCGTGGGCAGCAGGGCCAGGGAGGGGATTCTGCCCCTCTGCTCTGCTCAGACCCCACCTGCAGTGCTGCATCCAGCCCTGGGCCCAGCACAGGGAGGACATGGTCCTGCTGGAGTCCAGAGGAGCCACCCATAAGATCAGAGGGATGGAGCATGTCTCCTGCAAGGAAAAGCTGAGAGAATTGTGATTTTTCAGCCTGGAGAAGAGAAGGCTTAGGATGAACTAATTGTGGCCTCCCAGTCCTTGAAGGGAGCCCACAAGAAAGGTGGAAAAGGGCTATTTACAAAAGCATGTAGTGACAAGACAAGGGGGAATGGCTTCCAACTAAAAGACAGCAGGTTTATGTAAGATATAAGGAAGAAATTCTTTGCTGTGATGGTGATGAGACAATGGAACAGGTCCACAGAGGAGCTGTGACAGTCCCATTCCTGGAAGTCTTCAAGGATGGGACTTTGAGCACCTCAGTCTTGTGGAAGGTGTCCCTGACCATGGCATGGGACTTGAAACAAGATCCTGTTAAAGACCTCTTCCAACAAAAACCACAGTGATTATATGAAACTGAAGTAACTTTCAGTCCTCTTCCTATTTTGATTTGATTTTTTTCCTTTTGTCAGTTGTAACTGACAATTTAAATGGTCTCATTTCCTATAACAACACAAAACAATGGAAAGCCATCTATGTGCACTTTGGAAAAGGTGTAATCATAAAACTTTGAGGTTACTGACAAAACTCTGAATCACTAATGCAAAAGTGTTCGTCATTAATGATGAAAAGCTCACTTTCTTTGACAACTGCCCTAAAAATGACAAGGTGGGGCAGACCCCTAGACCCATGGAGAGACCAAGCTTCCCAGCTAATATGCACATATGAAAAAACAGTCCCCCACTGGAAAAAAGGACAATAGGACATCTCCACACTTCTGGCTTCAATTTAAATTCATTTTTTCCTAGTTTTTCAGTTTCCTGACTGCAGTTTTATTTGTATTTATATTCTCTTATGCATCAATTGGTTTATTCTACTAAATATCTAAGTAGTATTTAATGACTCTGTGTAGCCGAGATGCATAAAACTGCCTTTTATTTTCTTTCTGATAATCATTCCCAATTTTTTATCTTTTTTATTAGCTAGTCAGCTGTCTGTTCACTAATTAATTTTGAGGAAGCATATAGAATGCTAACATGATTTTAGTTAGCAAGCCCAAACACTTTTTCGTAACTCAAACACTGTCCATCTTTGTCTGTTTACAAATGATGTTTATGAAGGTCCAGTAGAATTAGCAGCAAAATCCTTCCTAAGGATGTTTATAAAGGTAGCATATTTACAGAGCTAAAGGTGTTAAAACAGACATCTTACAGTCCATGACATTTATCAGCAGGCAAACCATATATTTCATAAAATCATGAATAATTTGCAGCCTTCTATTTTTTTAAACCTACACTGATGTGGTCACTGCAATCTGAAGAATGATTCAATGACTTTTAAGTGAAATAAAGAGAAACCATCTATTCAATGGTGAACACAGCTTCTGGGAAATCATTAGCAAGTCCCAAAAAAATGCCCCAGTTTTCAGATTTGAACAGATATGGTTCAGCAGGTTTGTTCAGTAATGAGCAAACCAGTACTGGGCTAAATTTCAGACAATATATCTAAAAATATGTGGGTTATGTTTTAATGCTTAGAAGAATAAATTTATTCCCCGCTAATAATTTCAAGTTCATTTTGTGTCCACACTTGGGCATATCTACAAGGTGGATGAAGAAATATGAATGTGCATGTCAAAACCAGTATGTTATCTAATATTTACAATGAGTGGATTGAGTAATATTTATGAACATCTTATAAGGCATAATTTTAACTCAGACTAATGCAAGCAATAATTTGTCTGTGGGATCCTAGGGGTTGCCTGTCTCCATGAATCATATCCAAAATCTCAAACAGCTGTAAGCCTATTTAGAAAATGTGAAGTTGCTCCTAAGATTCAGCACCTGTCTATAGAAATCTCTGTATGAAAAAGCATGAGCTGGAAATTGCACACACTTATGGGAATTGAAAGGTATTTAACCAAGACTGGGTTCTGAGTTAGAACTACATTTAGGTATGCATAAAGGGCAAAATATTTTCAAATATTCAAACATGTTGTAAGTTATTTTCCTTTTTCTTTTTCTGTATTTGCTTTTGCATAGACATGGAAGTTGGTTCAAATCAACATTTGACTGCTACCTCATGCAGAATTGCAACAAACATCACTTACTTTAAAATCACTGCAAGTGAACAACTCAAAAGCAGAAATGATCCATCTCTGAAAGACAAGTCATATGCCATGAATGTTCCTCAACTTCAGTAATTTTTGCTGTTTTCTAGTTGCTGCCTTTGTCAATATCCCTGTATTTCCATGAGTGCTCTAAATGCAAACAAAGTACATATTCCTAAAAAGGTCACAAGTTTGGAACATAAAAATCAGCCTTTCAAATGTCACTTAAATATATACAATTCTAATGTTAAGATTTGTACCATAGCTCCTAGACAACTGAAATTACAAACAAGCCTTGTTTTCATGTTACTAGATGAAATTATCATGTTACCTGATAGGAAACACTTCTAGACAAAATCCAACAAGTTTGTGGCCTTAAATTATCAGTTGTTTCAATTTTTAGGTGGCAGAAATATGTTTTCTGACATAAAACCTTTTCCTACTTGATACTTAGAAATACTCCTAGTACACTTTTCTATATTGAAAAGCAATATGCAAAAGAGTAACCCTGCCAAGAAGCCTGTGTATTCTATTTGGCTAATTTACTAAATGTCTTTTCACCATAAGTGCCTGGTACTCTGCCCATGGTAAGAACATAAAACTCACCGTCACAAACACACAGCAGTATGTTACATGTTATTTCAAGTATATTCCCTACCTGAAGAAGTGCAGGCTAAGGAGGAATAATGTATTAGATACTGGAGCTGGGAGATATGAAATGGTTTCTCAGTTATTAGTGGAGAAAAATGCAGTCTGGGCTAAATCCATATTAGTGAAATTAATGGTCCTTCTAAAAGTCTTTTTTCAGTATATGAAATATTTGCTCACACTTCCTGTAATGTTTTATTCATATATGATTTCATAGTAGCTTAAATTTTCTAATACAATTCCCAAAATATGTGCTTATATCCAGATCTGTGGTCTTGTTTTAGAAGTACCGAATTTTCCCACATGTCCCACTGAACAAGCACAATTGAGCTGATGTGCAAAATCAACCCATTTATTTATGGTCCTATCCAACATCAACTGAAATAAAGGAAGAAAATCTCTTGTAAGCAAGAGAAGATGAAGGAGTTCAAATTTAAGCACACAAAAGTTTGTGAAAAAAATCTTTAAAATGCAAGAAGAAGAATTTGGTTAAGGAGTTTGGGTTAGGAGTAAAATTATTGTTTCTGATCATTGACGTATTTTGGGAAATGTATTTCTAATTCTTTCCTACTGTAACTTATTGTAAATAAAAAACTAGTGGCCAAAATAATGTCAATATTACTGTATTTCTTACTCAGAATATCACACTCTCACAAAAATTTTCCTTCCAAATTATTTGGGAGAAAAAAAGTAATTCAGTGTTCTACCATAAGGCAAAAGAGGTGTATTTGGAGAATAATGAAAATACCCTTGAGGAAAAGCACTATTATAATATGAGCAAATAGACTATGATATTACTACTCAAAGTATTTTAATTTCTCAGCCTATTAATGCAGGGAGTTTTCTCTTGGCCTCTCATATAATCTGTTGTGTGTCTGTCTGAACAATATGTGACCGAGAATGGCATTTATTTTACTTTTACATCATACTGAGAAGCGTTCATTGCCCTCTTTTAGATAAGCATTTGGAACTTCCTGTGGCATGTGGAAAAAAAATGTTTTCTTTTAAATTATGTGCAAAGCTGGATGAGTTTGGAGAAAAAAAATCACTTAGTGAATAACTTGCTCCAAAGACCAGGATTATTTGTTAAATAAACCAAATAAAAGTTGTTAAATATGGGAAATAAATATTTGATGAAAAAGCCTTATTAAAAAAAATAATCTTGCAATGCCTATCTAGTGAACAGATTTGCTTGCTAATTTATGAATGTCTGTGAGAATTCTGCTTCCCTCAGGGCCCATCCTTCACAAGCTACAAAAGCTTTCCAACATGCCTCTGACAGCCTCTTACTCTTCTGCTCTTATCACACTCTGAAAAACCCAAAGACTAGGACAAGGCAACCAGCTGAGGTGTCCAGCCACAGCCCTGCCCAGCAGCGGTCAGAGAGCAGACACCTTGCTTTTAGTGGCCTCTGTGCCACATACAGGCTTGAAAGGAGTCTAGGGGTTAATGATATTATTCCAGTGTTCTTTCCACACCATCATTCACACCTGTCATTCAGAGATTTTTAGAAAGTCCACTTTTCAATTAAGAAACTTGGAACACAGAATTTGCCTTGTGACAATATGGGTTACTTTTTCTAGGAGTGACCAGAGAAACTTGTCTGTGTGAGAGAAAATAGAAAGTATTACCCTGTGGGAATGTTCAAGTGTACATATTATTAAAGTCTCATTAGTGAATAATGGGAGAAGATATCAGAAAAATATGTTTTATGGGAGGAAAACTTTAAGTGATTTAGTGCAGTGAGCAAGAGGCGTAGCTAGGATTTTAATCTTTCCCCATCTAGTCCTCTCCTCTCCCCTTTTATGTCTTATCTTCTGTTTTCTTCCTTTAATTTATTTAATATTTTAATTTATTCCCATTCAATTATCTCTGTGATGTATTTTTTTCAAAAGATGTGCTTATTCCCAGGCACCACTCATTATTTATAGCAGTATGTGCTAAAGCATAAACTTCTCAAGGCATACATATTTTTTGCTTACTGGACTGCCTTACATTTAGTGACATTTGCTATAAAATACAATGTATACAACACTTTGCCTTTTCAATATCCACCCTTCAAGAAGGGTTTTCACAACTAAACAGCCTATTCAATGCCAGAAAAAAACCTGTGCTGTCTTTAGATGATTCTACAGTCCTGTTGAGTTGCAAGTTTAAAGTCGCTACTCTTTCATGCCTACAAATCACATAATCGTGTGTCTCAGCATTAATATGTTCCCCCATTGACCGGGTTATGTGAAATGGATTGCCATAAAATCTGCATCCACATTTTCATTGTACCAATGAAAAGGAAAACCCAGGCTTGGTGGCATTGCAAATTTACTCCATAATTTCTGACTTCAGACACATTAACAGATAAGAATATATTTTTGACCAAATTAAACAAACTACAAGATTTCTCTGAAACAATATATGCTTCCATGAAATATTTACAAATTATCTCTGCAATGCTAAAAAGAACTGAGTCAGTTCAATTTAAATGACTATAAATGACTATTTTCTTAAGAAACAAGAAAGAAAAAAA
>VWYI01013736.1:0-25000 GCA_013399455.1 Anthoscopus minutus | reverse complement strand
TGTACAGGAATTACTCAGAATCCAGGAGAATCAAGTACTGAATGAAATTGTTTCTACAGAATTTTTACATGGAACTGGATGTAGACCAGTGGCCTGTAGTAAAAATATAATTTTTCATTGATTTTCCATTTGATTGTGTTGGTTGTCTTCAAAATACTATACACTCTCAATTTTGATTCTATTAAATATTATTGCACCTTGTCAACACACAATTTGGAAAATCAGATTTCTTCTCTGATGATTTTGTGTCTTTCTGTCTTCAAAGAGATGGATGATTATAAAGATAAACAAAATTATATTATAATTAAATAGTTTAATTCTATGATTTCTAAAGCAAAATACATGCTGATGTAAAAATATTTTTCATGGTGATAAAAAATATCCTTTTTCCCAATTACTGCCTATATGGAGTATATTGTTCTCAAAGAGCAAAGAGATGGAAAGAAGAAATGGATACACAGTTTTCTGTATCTTATGTAATCAAGAGTTTATGGATCTTGGACTTATGAAAAGGTAACAAAAATCCCAAATTCAGAAAGCAGTAGTTCTAAACCAAAATTAAGCTTTTTATATTTAAGATAAGCCTGGGAAGTCTGGACAAAGGGCACCTTGTAGGTCAGAGACTGGTAAGCCATTGCACGTGTCATATCAGTCACTTCTGTTCACCAGCTTTATACAAACAAAATGAAACTAGGGGAAAAATAAGGTAAAGTATTCTGAATATCTAGAAATGCCATATTTAATTAAGTCACACTTTGTACTAATTTACTATAAAATTGCCAGCTGCCCTAAGTCGAGACTTCATAGTCACAGGCACCATTGGGCAGCACAGTATTTTTTTATAGATCCACTTAGCACCCAATACAAGATTTATCAATCCTCACCACCAAAACACAATTCCTTCTCATTTAGACTACAAACTGGCAAATCCTTGATGCATATCACATCTCAACCAGACAAGATGAAACCCTTATGTGTTGCCTAAAACTAGAGTATGTAAAATGTAAAATGCACATTTTTCAGAACAGGCCCAGGAATTCACACACGGGTAAACATTGTACAAACTTTCATCAGAAAGCTGTAATGTGACTCTTCTTTTCATTGATGAAAGGTATCTAGTATTATTTTTAAAACCTTCTGACCTGAAATACAACAATGTGAATTTTCATCATCTACATCCACTGATGTTTTATTACAAGGAGAAGGTAATATTATGGCTTTGGCTTTTGGAAATAAAATATACTGAGATATCCCTTTTAAGAAAAACCATAAAAAAATTGTAATCTAAAACAGGCTGAACCTTTTTTCAAGATTCAAATACTTTTAACAACTACAAAACCCATTTTTCTGTCTCCAGTGTATTTGAAATTACATTTCATACTTTTTTTGGTATCACTAATATTGCTCTCCTTTAGTCTGAAACATACTATAATAAATTATGAGTTCACCATATGAAAAAGAAACCATACAAAGAGGCTGCTTGATTTGTAAAATAGCACCAAACTGATTCAATGAACACAAAAATGGGGAGACTTGCAGGAAAAAAAATACAATGAATATTTTAAAGACTCTTCCCAAAATATCCAAGACTTTTATTTTTGGGTCATTATATTGTGAAAACCAATTTGAAAGCTTCTACTATACTCTTTTATAAACTTCCATTTCACCCTTCTTTCCTCTATAATGACAAAACACAGTCCATATAAAACTGGTAAGTTTTGTCATGACATTGCTCATATTTTTAAGGTCACCATTTTGTAAGTTGGAATTTTTTCCTCAACAGATTGCCAAAAATGAGCATTTTAATACAGAGAAAAAAACGCACAACCTTATGCAAATGGTTTTTTTTCTCTTCTGTTCCTTTTTCCAGACTTTCCTCAGTAAAACAGTCACTAGCTCCCCCTGAACAAGTTTGGTCTCTGTGATGACTAAATTGGAAATCCAGGCTGACTCTTGTATTCACATGTTTTTCATAATCTGGGAATAGGCTGTTCAGAGCTGCACAGGATGTGCCTCATTTTGAATGCTGGTTCATAACCCATGACTAAAAGAGTACATGCAGGGAATACAGTTACAACATTTGCATGAATTACTGTCATCCTTTTCTAGGGCATTGTGTAATTCAGCTGGGATGACGAAGGTTGTCCAGAGCATGATCTAAGGGCCATCAAAATGAGAATTAAGGTTTGAATTTTTCATCTGAACCTTGGAAATATTTGGACTGCAACTCAAAATACTACAAAATATAGAGAAGGGCCAAAATCTGATGAAAAAGCTGCTCGCTGGAAAGAAAATTAATCTCTTACCTAAACTAATACTCTCTCCTCTTTGGTCATCATTTCCTCTTTCACAGCCCACACTCCACTTTTCTGGAAAAGTGTCTTTCAGGGATACTTGTGGATTCCTGGAATCTTTGCTGATGTCAGCACACTTTTTATTTCATATAAGAGATTTTCTGAAGGACAGAAGACTGCTGATACTCACCTAGAAACCAGGCAGGAAAAAAATTTAACACTGTCACTGAAGCACAGCAAATGGAACACACGAGTACAAACATTCTGTCTATCAATGTGTGTGAGAACAAACATTTTCTTCAACTTCTTTAATTAAAGGTGAAGATGTAGAGTCAAAGTGAAGTTCTGGGATCTTTGGTTCACAATCGCTTTTACTTTCCCATCATTCTTTGCTTATAGTATGGCCAGGAGCTGGTAAGACTCATAGAAAATCTAGTTTTACCTATTTCCTGCATTTTTGTAAGGGAGAGGTGAGGTCAATGTCAAAATGTACATCTGCACTACAAAAACATGAGAATTAACCAGGAAATGTTTCCACCTCAAGGGTAGAAGCATTTCAGATAATTTGAAATCATAGTGAGCAGCAAGGCTACATCAATATGTGGTTAACTTCTACAGCTGCTAGATAGACCTGGACAATATTATTTGATCCAGGAAAAAATAGAAAAGCCAGTGAAAATGAAAGCCCTTGTTGAGTACAGGAACAGATAAGCCTTTCAAAAGAAAAGAGACCAAAGTGAAGGATATGATCATGTGTCAGATCCTTCAGCTGAGGAAAATTTGAATTAGTTTCCTAGAGTAACCTGTAGATTCCACAGAATCCACAGAAGATTCCCTTCAGAAGAGAGGAGAGGAATTACCATTAGAGGTAACCGTACATGCTCTTGCAGAGTGGGAAAGGGAGAGGACAGTGTCAGAAGAGACTATTCCTCCAAAGATAGATCTCTGTCTTTTGAAGTTTGACTGTATTTTGTTCAAACAGTTGTACAGGTATTGCTTTTCACAGAAGAATAAATAAAATGTTACCAGTACCACACATCCAAAATCTGATACATTAGCCCTTTTGATCTGTAGAAATGTGAAGGACTTCAGGCTGATAATTTCTGAGGTCACAGAACAGTGAAGGAAACTTTCATACTCAGAATATCCAGAAATTACATTTCTTCTCTTTAACTACCTTTTTAGGCTGTGCCTGGGTCAATATTTACCTGGATCAATGTTTACTAAGCAGGGGTGCATATTTACTCACATTTTTAGTAAAGGAACTCTACTGCTAACTGTGAAGAACAGGTTACTACACTTGGAAGAGATTATTATGCCTAGTGCAGTGTAGAGAGAAGAGAGGCTGTGGTACCTAGTGAATGTGTAAGATGAAATGCTAGGAAGCTGTTCATAAAAGCCCAGGTGTGAGATACCAAGGAGGTGGAGAGGGTTCCCATGAGGCAGCCAAGCAGAAGATCTGCTTTCATCCCTTCCTGGTAGAGATTGGCACTTACCTGATGGCGACTGGCACTTAACTAGCTGTTTTAGGAGCTACTTTGAGACAGACTTGCCTGCCCATTTTTACCACAACAACCACAACAATGCTAACCAGTCTGATCATAGAAACTGGGATTTATTAGAAGGCAGCCCAATAGAATCCCTTCTTCTCTAGTGAAAACTTAGTAAGAATCTACCTCTGGGACATGGGACACCATGTTCCTGCAGAACAGACCCTGCTTCTTTGGTTTCATTCCAGTAGCTTTCTGGATTGCAATAAATGTTACCCATTTTTTCCCAGACTCCCTAAAAAAAGTGTTTCTTTCCACACCCAAGGACAGATGAGGTCAGTTCCTCAGAGGAGTCTTCAACCTGTTCTGGCAGCACTGGGTGCCTGCAGGACATGCTTCCCTCCCAGCTCAGCCCTGTGGTCCAGGAGCAATTTCCCCAGGAAATGCTTTCTCCTTACAGAGTGTTCACCTCCTTCCTGCAGAGACTTCCACTGGACCCAGGTAGAACACTAACCAGCAGGCAGGCTTCCTGCCTTCTTTCCCACCACTGCCTTTTGAAAGGTCCACAAAATAAGCTAAGAGCATATGAAGCAGATGCTATCCATCAAAATTTAATAAAAATATTGTTATATAAATAACATTAACATGAAGTTGCCTGTAACTTTCTGGGAACCATATTTGGAGCAGCATGTAGCCCTAAAAGTTTGTTAAATTGGAGTAATAAAATCACATAGAAACCAAGACTGTTGTAATAATGATTTTTTTTTGGTATTAACTAAGCAATAACCAAAGTAGATCAGGCTGAAAAGGATAGTTGATTGCTGCTAGGCCCTCTGTATGGTCAAGAGCCATAAAATTACATAACGACTTAATATTGTTCTTTGGTTGTTAGGTTTTTTTAAGGTTGTTTATCTTCTGAGTGACACAGCAGGGGGCAAAGAGTGGAATTAAAGGAATACTTGTATCAGAAAGGATCTTCATTCCCATGAAAGCACGCAAATATTGTGTGTCCAGAGAAGAGTAAGGAAGCTGGTGAGGGGCAGCTGAGGGAGCTGGGGTTGTTCAGCCTGGATAAAAAGAGGCTCAGGGGTGACCTTAGCACTCTCTACAACTGCCTGAAAGGAGGCTTTAGCCAGGTGGGGGTTGTCTCTTCTCCCAGGCAACCCACCATGGGATAAGAGCAAAATGGTTCAAGCTGCATTAGAGGATGTTCAGGTTGGACATCAGGAAGAATTTCTTGATGGAGAGGGTGATTAAGCGTTGGAACGGGCTGCCCAGCGAGGTGGTGGAGTTACCATGCCTGGAGGTGTTCAAGATTGAATGTGGCACTTAGGGCCATGGCCTAATTAACAAGGTGATGATCAATCAAAGGTTAGTCTCAATGACCTTGGATGTCTTCTCCAGCCTAAATGATTCCGTCATTCCTTGTTTCAAAACAATTAATAGGGTATTACCTCAATATGCAGTGTCACAAGTCCCTTCCCATTCAGTTGCTCTGTTCCATCTGACTCCATTTTCCATTTCAGGAAGGGCTGGATACCTAACACACAGCTCTTCTATTTCTGGGTATCAAAACCCAACATAACTGTTTTCAGCCTTCCTAAAGCTGGTAACATCTTTCCCCCTCTGAGCTTCTTGTTCTGGACTTCATGAAACAAAACAGAGCCCCCAGTTTATCCTGCAGGCACACTGTGCTCCACCTGTTCCCATCTTTATCTTCACATCTTGGTTTGAGTCTCCCTAATGCCTAAGACAAGAAGGAGAGATGGCTGTTCATCCCCCCTCTGCCTCCAAAGAAATTACTGAAGCATTAAATTACAACACCTTTCAACCCCATAACAGATATCAGAACAAATGTATTAAGGCTTTGCTGGGAAATGATATGAATGGGTTTTGTGAAGCAAACTGACAACAAGTTTACCCTGACCTGTTCCTCATCAAAATCCTGCTTTGAAATGTTTTTAAACACCAGATGCAGCTGGTGACCAAGGTTCAAATAACTGACATTACTAAGATGCAGCCAAGATTTCCACAAGCCTCATGGCAACACTTCTGGACAAAGATAAGGCTTTGTTGTAAGCATGAAAGCTTGGAATACCACTAATCATGTATAGGAAAATGTCACAACAAAAACCATTAGCAGTCTTGAATCCAGTGGAGAGACAAGAAAAAGAAGTTAACTTGAGGACTGAGGATGAATAACTGATCCTTAACTTTTAGAGCGAGCTATATAAGGAATCTGTAATGTAAGAAGTCTGATTACAGCTTTATGCTACAGAGACCAAAATTAACAGAAAATTATTCTACCATGCTTTCTTTCACCAAAGGAGAACAATCATAAGATCTTTTATAAGGGCTCTTCTTGAATTTAAGTGATGAGGGCAGCTAAAATTTCAAGAGTCCATTGTGTTTCTAAAAATTTGGACTTCTTTTAAACATCATTTTACAGGCTTTAATTTCAGATTTGCACCTGGTCTTTGCCTAGGGGCAGAAGTAAGAAGGATACAAGTCAAAACACAGAGACAGAAGCCTTCAGTATTTAGACAGGACAGCTAACAGCACAGTGAAGCTACACATGTTCACAATGTGTTTGGATTACTAAATAAATAATGGTTATTGTATTTGCTTTCATTTCAGTTCACTTTCAAAATTGTGCAGCAATAAAGAAAGTGCATTTTAGCTTTCACTGAAATTTGCATAAAACCAGAAATTACTAAAATAAAATATTAATCTGAAAAATAAGTCAGATGCATTTTTCCATCCATGTTTAAAAAAAAATATCTTTTGTCTCTTAAAAAAACCCCAACTAACCAAAATAACCAACCCACTAGAAAAAACCACGAAAAACCACCAGCCCAAAACCAAAACAGTTAAAGCTAATTTCCCCTCTGTTTTGCTGTCCTGGTGAGAAGGCAGTGAAGAAAAAAAACCAAAGTTTATATAAAGCAGCTCTAACCACAAATGCTAGAATCCTTTTACTAATGAAAACATTATTTTCATATTTTTATATATATCAAAACTATGCTGTAGTTTCAAAAAATACATACAAACTCTATTATTAGACAGGATAATCATATATTGAACTATATACTTCTCAGTTTGACAATGATTACAGCATAAGCAAAGGCAGGTTGTTATCTGTTAAAATAGTTTTACTTAAAGCTAACTCTTTTCTTGTGATACTAATCTCCACTTTGCCTAACTCAAAGATAAATTTTATATAATTTCCCTGATTTCAAAATACTATAAAGAAGAGGAAGAACTAAACATTTTTTTCATTAATGAATCATAAAACCCTCCCATAGTTAAAATGAAGAAAACTTTCCTAAATATGTGTTGTAGGGACATAAATAAAATAAGCAGGATGAATTACAACTAAGAATCTGTCTTATAATGTACAAGTAGTTTGGGATTGTAAACAGATGAAAGAGAAATAAAGCAAATGAAAAAGAAAAAGGAGGAAAAGAAAGCAAAAGAGCTGATAAAGTTTCTGGCTACAATACAGGAGACATATCATTACCATATGATCTAATGTGGGTGTCAGCCTGGATTGTGTTCATTGAGAGAAACATTTTTTAACTGTGCTATGGAATAGAAGCAGGAGGGTTTTCCACCAAGTGACAGTCACAGAGCTGAATTTACCCCCTCCTCCTTTCCACACCTGCAAAGCCTTCTGCCTGGGTTGAATATTTAGTTTAATTACATCTCAGCTTTGAGAGCTCCTGTTGCAAATCCCTGGATTAAAAGGTACGGTTTTTAGTAATTCTCCTGAACTATGCTGCACTAATAAAACTTCGGGCAAGTCTATGGCAAGAACTATTTGAATTTTAAGAGAAACAACTTTAAAATCTTACTAAATGTTTAGTACTGTTAAGTTTTCTATGCAGCACTTTTGTTTCTGGGAAACATGAGAATACATTCTCAAAGACTGTGCAGATTTCGTACTGTTTATTTGACTATTCTGTCTCTTGTTTTGATTTGTATAAGCACTGCTATAGTCCTTTCTTTTTCTTTGCTGTAAACTTTTGCAGCAGTATAGTCTCTGCAATCCAGTGTTTAGAATCGGTGATATAGGGAGTGTAAAAAAGGCATGTATGCTTACATTTCTGCTTTCAACTGCACTCTGTGATTTCTTTCTCATGTGTTTCTTCATATATATATTTCAGACACTGATTAATATAATTTCAATTTCGGTGGAAAAAAACCCTCGTAGTAGTAAGTTAAACGGGCTCTGTGTATGCCTTTGTAATGTTAGAAAGTGCTATGTTACAGGGTAAAAACAAGGGAATCATGTTTAAAGAAGGTCCTTATGAATGAAATTGTAGAAAAGAAAATTCCTGCAGTTGAAACTCCTGTTTACAGAGTTTTATTCTCTTTGAAACTTCCAGCTCCTGTGTTTGCATATCTAGACATTATTGCACAAAATGGATAAAACATAAAATGGAGGAGATTTTTTGAATCTGGAAAATATTGTTTAGCTTGTCTTTGTGGAATTTTAAGAGACTTTTAACAGTAGGTGAACTAATAATTTAACCTTACTATTAAGGTAAACTGACAAGAAGACCACCAATACAGTGGTGACGTGAATTGATGAAGCATGTTTTCAGTGGTATTTTAAAGTGAAATGTGGCCAAGTCTATGGTATAGTTTCCTCTGTTTGTGGAAAAGTCTTCTTCATTGTAAACACATAATTAAAGGAATTTTAAACAGTTATGTCCTGCAGACATAAATATTTTGTCACAGAATTCAGATTTTTTTTGTCCTCTCTACTTTTTTTTGTAAGTGAAATGTAAACATGTCTTGGGAGTACAGTTTTGTGTATATCTTTTCTTTTGTTTATGTTCAATTACACATGAAAACAATGGGAACAGATACATGTGTCTGCAGAATGAATGCATATATGACTGAAGATATCTATTCCTATATCCTGATTAACATGTAGCTTATGTCTGCTGTTTTCTCTGCTGTATCCTCAGATTATATACTTGAATATCCTTTGTTTTTCTACAGTTTTCCTTTATAGCCACTACTTTCTGATTTTATTGCAGTTCTTACAAAGCAGGGACCAAAGGAAAGGCCTGCTACAGGGTTTAACTGAGATAAATGAAGTCATCAATAATAATGAGAATAAGAAGAAAAGTATGAAGACACTTCTGAAGTGCCTTTGCATTTTATTTTTTTTTGGCTCTTCTGAATGGTAATAATTAAGCTCCAGGATAAGATCTTGATTGTGCATTCTTGGGATGGGTGGTACTTCAGCAGTGACCCTGAGAGGGAACAAAGTAGTTTTAAATATTTTAAAATGTTTTAAAATCATATTGATGCATAAAAAAAAGGCTGAGAAATGTCTTTTAAAAGTCTTGACTGGCATTGTCTTTCAAGGATTAGCATGCAGCATTCCCAATGTTTATTGTTATTAATATATATTCTGAAAAATAATTTATACTGGAGTAATGTTTTATTGATCATTTTCACAAGGCAGCTTATTGTGATGAATGATGATGATTTAGCAAATTTTTCTTCTCATTCCAGATTATTAATAAATTGCACTTTTATTTTGCAATAATTCACACGTGATAATTACTATTTCAAAAATCATGTTTTAGATTAAACCCTGGTAACAGCTGATGGCCATGCATTAACAGCACTTTGCTGTGACACCCTGACATGTCCCTAAGCACCCTGCTGCACTGGTAGGGTGGCGCTGGGGACACAGCCCCAGTGTCTGTGGAGGGCCAGGGCAGGAGGAAGTACAGGAGGATGATCCACATGGGGACACAGCCTGTCCCTGCTACATGGCATGAGTTTACCTGTCAGTCCTGGCTGACAGGACATACTAAAAACTCTGGCTGATGCTGGGGTCTGTGATCCCACTCAGGGCATGCAGTAAAGTTTCTGTTTCAGAAACATAAGTACTTTCATGTCCACCTAAGAAAACAAATAGGTCTCTTAAAGGGACAACATAAACAGTGTTTTGCTCCATGTGATTTAAATTTGAAGGCTTTGGAATATCTGAAGATGTTAGATACATGCCTTTCTCTCAGGTAGATCACAGGAATGTAGACTATGATTTTAAGACACTAGCATATTTTATTAGGTGACCTAATCAGCTTCTCAAGAAACAGACCTAAAGGTTTCTGGAGAGCTGTGTTATTGGCACCTGTAAGTAGAAATTCATAAAGGAAAATGAACTCAGACACAATATAAAATATATTAATCTAAATCCAGTCACATGGCTTTTTATATATTTAGCTTTTTCATTAACACTACCCATTCCTTTCAGGGTACCTGGTTGTAGTATTTTAGAAAGGCAGGCTTCAGTAAACTAATCTCACCTGATATCATCTGTTCATTCTTGTCATCTACCTGGTAGGTTCCATATGTCAAAGTAGAGAGGGAGACAGTCCTCCTCTTCTGCCTCTCCAGTTTTTATGTCCAACAATGAGTATGAAGCTGAAAAATGCTCTACCACACCCCTAATGTTGACAACTTCTTCTAGAAAAAGAAATAATCCCAGCTAGCACTCACTCAAGGTATTGATGTGAAGAAGCAAGTGGACATTTCTGCTTTCATTACAAAGAGCAGCATCTGTATCTAGGACATCCATTTTAATAAAAAGCTCCTACAGAAATGACAAGTTTGCCTTTGTGTTACTTGGCAATTTGAAGGCAGATCTATTTTTTTTTATCTATGGGTTTTTAATAAGTTAAAATCAATAAAGCATGAACTTTAAAATATACAGTAAAAGAAAATAATATTCAGAAAATTAGCTGGTCTTTACAGCCTTGATACCAACCTGCAAACGGTTGTCTAATTTCTCCTTAGTGCACAAGACAGGTAGCACAGCCTAGTGTGTGTTGAAATGCATCTAGGTCTAAGTCCTGAGAATATGTATTTAAGTAGCTTTTCTTTTTAATATGTATGGCAATACACACTTGTGTAAAGTTGCTCCTGACAATGAAAGTCTGCAGAATGAAGCCCTGAGGTCCTATTAGAAAGTAATGCAACATTACAAGCATCAATTCAAATTCTTATGCAGTACAAAGCAGAGTATTCTCAGAATGGATGAAAAAATTTGGAAACAAAGCCACGAATATTCAGTATAACACAACTGTATTCCATTTTGTTGTACTTTTTGAGCTAGGAAAGAAGCATAGTGCATTTAAACAACTAAAGTTCTTCCCCTCACTTTCCACCCTGTCACTAATCTTACTCTTTCTCAGTCAGTTTTACTAGGCTATAATTTAAAACATACAGAAAGCTGACACTTAAAAATATTTCTCAAAACATGAAATACTGAATTACAGTGAGTTTGGGAACCTCAGGTTTGTCCCCAGGGGTCAAACCCATGCTATGAAATAAATGCTATAGAAATCAAATAGACTGTTACATTGGCAGAAAACAGGCACATGGAAAATGTGGCTTATTGCTTTGACTCTTTTGCATCACAATGTTGACAGTGCTGCCTGTTCCTAATAAATATCACTCTAAATATGCAAACAGATGTGTTTACAGTTGTCTTCAAACTGATCTGCCAAAAAAAAAAAAAAAAGAAGCCTATTGACAAGCAGTTACCAGACTCCTATCACATAACTGTCCTATTTTTACAATTCAGCTTTCTTTTATTGAAATGAACAGTTATGCAACTGGTGGATGAGCTGGACCTCCTTCAGGAGGAACTGTGCAACTATGGGAAACTGCTACTTTTGTTGCTAATCCTCTGCTTTGAATCCTAGGTTCTGCTGGGAGTCGATGAACTAAGCCATGAAGAGGCTGGCTCTGCTCCTTGTCCTGCTGCTGCCAGCATGCTTGGCCAAGCCATTCCACCAGCAGGGCCTCTTTGACTTCATGCTGGAGGACGAGGGCTCAGCCGACATGGCTTCAACAGATGATCCCGTCATATCCGGCTTTGGCCCAGTGTGCCCCTTCCGCTGCCAGTGCCATCTTCGCGTGGTGCAGTGCTCCGACCTAGGTAAGCCCAGCAGCCCCTCCAGAGGCCCTGCGCTTGCCCTCAAGGCTCGGGCTAGCTGCCGAGATGGCGAGGCTGCTCCGCGCCCTCTCTCCCTAGCAGGCTTTTTCCAAAGAAATGTGCTACAGCCGCAGTTAAGCAGAATTCACTGCGCAAAGTAGGCCACAAAGCCCAGGCCTAAAATGCCAGATGGGCGTTTTTTGTGACCAGGAGGAATGTTTGATTTTTTTTAATGTGTATTTTGAAGGTGTGTATTTCATTTGTTCTTTGAAACGCCACATATTTCTCTTGCAGAGAAAATAACTTTTCAAAGCTATTCCTTCAGATAGATATTGAATAAAGGCAGTGATGTCAGATGTGGGGATGGAAACATTTTTAAAAGTTCTAAATTACATGGTTTAAGGTCCAACACCTTTAATCATACTTTCTAGTACCTCAGCTTAGAAGCCATCCCATTTCCATAGGAGTGCATGAGCATGAAGTAACCAACTGAAACATATATCCTGGTACGAGCTCTTCGGAGTAAAGAGCTTGGCAACACACCAAAATAATGAACACATCATGGAATTCCTTATTAAATATCTTTCTTAGACACTATGTAAACTGAAACCATGAGAACATTCTCACAAACTTTCCTTACTCCCTTATGTGAGGGAAGGGTTTGTGTGCACAGTCAGAGTAGCAGGATATGAAGCCATGTCTGCCATCACTCTGTTTGACTTTTCCATGCAGAAGTCTCAAGAAATGAAGTTGACTTCAGTGACACTGCTCTTAGTTTAAGCCAGTATTATTCAATCTTAGTTAGTGTAAAGTGCAGAAGAGTAGATTTGTTCACAAGAGACAAATAACTTCTCATGATTTTATAGAGCTTCTTTTTCTTTAAGTCTTCTCCCAGCTCTTTTAATATATAGCTACATGTTTCCATTTTCTTATGTTATAACATTGGCTTTGATAATTTCTTTAAGTCCACCAATTAGGATCTGTGTCTCATTGTAGCGGGGGTTGTGTGATTACAGAAAGGAGGGGAAACTTTAGCTACACCCCTAGAAACTTCTGTGAATTTATTAAAGTGAGCCACATAATTATGCAACAGATATGTTTGGCAAAGACCCAGCGAACAATGCAAGCCAAGTTGCACAAAACAGTGTGGGCTAACCTAGCCGTGCATTCATAAAATTTCCACAGTACTGTCCCTCTTGAAAAATATTTTCTTTCTTTTTACCATTTAAGTGCCAGAGAGAGCAAACATAAAGTGGGGAGTGGGGAGGGGGCTGCCCTACATGTCATGAAAGCCTTAGGTTTTATTGTTGTTACACTTAGTAATGCTGATGGAATTTAAGATATTTTGAGAACTTGTTCTCAGTCTGCTTCAATTCTGCAGAATGTAATGAGCTTTCACTTGATAAAAAAGTAGAGACATTCATCCAGGGATCCTTTGCTCCTGTACTTGCTCCTGTGGCCATGCACTTCTCCTTCACACACACGTGGTTTACAGTCCATTGCATAAGATACTTCTGTTTAGTAGAGTCCCATACTGACAAGGAGACTCAGAAATACAGCAATTAAGGCCCCAGGTCAGTGTTTCTCAGATAATTTCAAGTGGAGTGAAAAGAAAGAGATATATTTTGAGCTTTCTTTAAACCCACATGCTGATCATGCTTTTGGATCAGCTGGGCTGATAACATCCTTGGGTACAAAGGAAAAGAGATCTCCCTGGGTTCAAAATATGCATCTCTGAAAAATAAATAAATAATATTTCCCTGGCAGAGCTCAAAGAAGTAATTATCAAGCAGTGCCAGCCTTGGCATTAAGTTTCACCCATCTTTGTCATATGTGATAGCCCCTGACAGGACATGGGCCAGCTGGGAGTCCCATGATGACACAGGTCTACTGGCTGCCCTGCAAGCAGGGACAGGAGAGCTGTGTGTTGCCTGCTGAAAGGCAAACCTGCCCTCTACTCTTCTGAACTCCTGTGTGATAGACCCAGGCAAAGTGATATTTACCTGCTGACTTGAGAAAAGGCTGTTACTGGTCCTTTGCAAACCGTGGAGGTGACCTCGTGTGCTCCTGAGCTGTGGGATGAAGGCTGCTCGTGTTTCAAGGATCAGGAGGGCAACTTGCACACTGAAGGCGTGAAACTATCAGTGACTATCAGCCTCCCTATTAACCTGTGCCCCTGGTCTGCTTCTCCCTTCAGCTCTGGGCATTTCCAACCCAACCAAATTAGCTACATCCTCCCTCCAAAATTATCAGATTTAGTCCTCTCTTCCCATGGGTACTAGTTGAAGAAAAATTTCAGGCAATAACAAGGGTTCTCACAAAGACATGTTAAGACTTTTCTAAATAAATTCTTACAAAAGAAAGTTGAAACCTGAATCAGGATCCTTTCTCCTACTCACTCTGGCATGGAAGGAGTGTTTACAGCCATGAGCCTATGGATGGAAGGGACATGCTAGAGCAAGGCTGCTGAAGGACCCTAACGTGAGCAACATATGGAGAGGTCTCCTCTTCCTCAGCTTGTTTCTTTTGTGCCTAAATGGGCATGTGCTATTTGTAGATTCTTACTTCATAAGGGAAAAAACAACCCTCTGACACAGGGTTATGTGAATAAACCACAGGAGAATTATTGGATCCAGGGTCCAGAGATCAGGTTTACCCCTTTTCTCATGAGCGCTGGATGGGAATAACAAAAAAATAAATCCAAGTTCAGTAAAAACAGTGAAAAAAAAATGCCCAGTGGTCCAATTACACTCTCGTCAGCTGAATTTTTGCATTCCTATAGTTTTAAACTTCAGTCGCATCTTCTGAAGCGCACACCTACAAATTAATTTATTTTGCCTCACAGCCAAGAGCTGAGTTGGCAAGAAGGAGAATGCTGCCTTCTCACATCCTGAAAAGAATTCTCTCTAGGTTTTGGTTACTGAAGGATCAAAAACAACCCCATGTGTCTACATTTCATGAGATGTATTACCTTTGTGAGCAGACTCAAGGATCTCATCAAGGAAGGCCACTGTGCTATCTTTATAAAAGTGCTGCCTTTTATGAATCTGCCTCCTACTGTTAAAAGGAAGCCATAGTTTCACTTTTTGATCATGCTTCAGTATGAGGCATTGCTATGCTGTATCCAGGCTTTCCATAGAAATCACAAGCATCTTCCTTTTTAGAGCACAGTAAAGGTGGGGAGTACACTTTCCCTGTTTTAAAGTAATATGTACAGGAAAGATGTGCAGTCAGCTGGCCAGGCCAACACGCCTCTCAAAAACCCTAGCAAGGATCAAGAGTTCTGTTTAAAGTGTCATCCTCCCAAAGGGAGTCTCAAGTAGAGTTCATTCATACCAGAGCTCCCTGATAGACAGGAGGATCCATGTGTGATTACTCATCCCTGCAGCAGATGCAGAATGTTTCATAAACTCACTCAGACGTGGTGGTCAGAGCTTTATTTCACCTTCAGATGGGTCTGGCAGCCCCTTCTAAATGAGCAGTGTCTCTCCACAGGATGCAATGAGATTGTCCTCCTTGGAGACCTTACAGGACATAGTGGGGGTCTTTCCATCTCTGTCTCTGGGAATATCCATGGAGGTTCGGTACATTCCAAAAGGTTTGCGGGAGAGAGATGTCAGCAAACAAAGTTCAAGTAGTATTACAGCTAAAATTCAAATTTTGCTCACAACTCAGATATGCACGATTTCTCCAGCTTATATAAAGAAGAGTACATTAGAGCTCAGCATGGACGTTGAAGGGTGTGTTTGAAAAGTACTTTGAGATCAGGAGATGAAAAGCTCACAGACATGTGAAGTATTATCACTGGGATCTGGTAACGTGAGGCAGTTTATCTGAACAAATAGAGTGTCTCAGTATATCAGCTGATGGTTCTTCAACACCTGAACCATCATAACATGACAATTTATTTGTTGGAAAAAGATAATTTATCTCACAGACTGAAATCTTCCAGAAGTATCTGAACACCCATTTTCTGATTTTAGCTCCATGTGAGAACCTAATTTTTCACTATAAAAGAAATTAACTCCTTTGCAACATACCTTGGTTTGAAACACAATCTTTAAAGTTAAATGTTCAGCTCAAAATCTTAAAGGTTACTAAACACACAATAAAGGAAAGCATGAATCCTTAAATGGCCAAATATTAAAGAATGAAATTTTTTAATATAACATTTTTGTAAATTTGCATTGTCACTGATGAGCCTTTAGAACAAGTTATTTCATTTTTTATGTGTTTTTTTCTTTTTTTTCAATTTTTTTTATTCTTACAATAAAGATTAAAGTCTTGCTCCTTTTATGCTTAATGGAAGCTGATACTCTCATGAAATCCCCTGGCTTCACAGAACCAGATCATTTACCAAAATTATTATAATTTAAAAAGGAGCCATTAAATCTGGAAAAGTATTCTGTTGCTCATACTGAGCATATAATAGCATCCACATCACAAGACCCTGGCCTTAAGCTGATATTCTTTAGCCCAATATAACTTAGTCTGCCAGCAAGCACAAGCCACTGGGCATTGCACACACTGACTGGGTGAATTGGATCACTCTTAACACGTTGGAGTTCAGACTGAAGGATCTATATGAATTATCACAGGATTTTAAGAATCTAAGAGTAGTCTTCTTTCCTTTCACAGACACAGGGTGAGTTAGGCTGCCCATGCAGGGATTCATCCTGTCTAAGATGGATGTCAGTGATGGAAAGGAAATATTGCTCTTGGAGAACCAAACTACCAAGACAGGACAATGACCACTGTGGGCTATACAACCTACTTTCAGAGTAATGAAGTTATGTGCTTTAAAATTAAGACAAGGAAAAATAAACCCATGTTGCCATCTTTGTTTTGTGATAAATTTGGCATGAGTTATGAAATTTTTTGCATATATTCTGCTTCAATACAATTTTGGGAAGTTAAAAAACATGAATTAAAGCCCTGTGCTCAGTACATTCTGAAAAATTATTAAATCAAGAGCCTAATAATTAGAAAACACTCTTGAAAAATTGTCAAGAAAAATACTATTGACCTGGATAAAGACTATATTAGCAAAAAGCCATCACCTTTTGCCAGTGTGGCAGTAAAAGACAAGCCATCTTGCATTACCACCTGAATCTCTGATTTTCCAGTTTCAGCTGATAAACATGAAAGTAGATGAACATTAATCCACTCTAAGTACATCCCTTCCTTATTTACTGCTTACTCCAAGGTAACAGTGACTAGCTTTGTATGTTTTCTTTTTTTATCTTAGTTTTTAAGATTTGTTTGCTTGCTTTGGACTTGGAAATGCCATTTATGAAAGCCTAGTGGAAGGAATGGAAATCTAGACTGCCAAGTCTAAGTGATACAAGAAATGACTGTTTTCTGGCTTGCTCTGTCACACTGGTTCATTTCTATGAGCTGATAAATAGCTAATAGATAGCCAGTAAAATGTGAGTCAGTTATAAGTTATTATAGGTGATTACAATGTTTAAAACATGCTAAATAATCACTCCTCATATGACCTAGTGTTGTGGATTACCAGGTGTGACTGGTATGTGTATTATGTTCTTAACAGCTTTGTTAAGAATGTTTATTTTTAAGAATATTAAGAGCGTTACTTGGCAAAACATATAACTATTTTTAAAATACCTGTGTTTTCACAAGAAAAAACCTCTGGTATTTAATTGTGGAGGGTTCACAGCCAAGGAAGAGATAAAGACTCCAAAAGCTCCTTCCCAGTGTTCAGTGAGAACCCATAGCAACAGGGAAAAGATCTAGGAATTCAGGTTCTGTCTGAAGTCACCAGTGATAACAGCAAGAAACTTCTGGTATTTGCACCCAGCTCTCCAGAAAAACTCTGTTCACACAGCCCAGTTATTATGGTAATTTGTAAACCTAGTTTTAAGCAGATTTTCAAAATACCAGTTTGAAACCCAGATTGGAATGTCCCAGACTTATCAAATTTGGGGTCAGTGGCCTGTATTTGCTTTACACATGCCCTGAACCTTTGATTAAAAGGAAGTGGTACAAGAGAAGATAATCAGGTTACATGAAAATAAAGTATTTTTCTGAATATATTTTATTCTTTTCCTAAAGTTCAAATCAAAAACTGTATTCTTCAAAATGTATTGGCATTCTTAAAAATTTATTTATCCTGTTTTCCATGTCTACCCTGACAACAAAAATATTTACAAATGCTGGAATTATATGTCTCTTTGGCTGTGTTGTATTTAAAATGCTCACATAGACCACTGTTGTCCTTTACACTATGAAAGAAAAGTAGATAGATAATCAGAGAAACCCAGAATAACCTCGTATGCAGTCGATAGGAATTGGAAAAGGAGAAAAGCAGTATTTAAAGAATTGATGTACTCTCTGCCTGCATGCTAATATGAGGGGGCATCCAGAAGAGCATCCCATAGTGTCATTGTGTTTTTTTACCTGGGACCTATTTGGAGTGTTTTTAGTTTCTACAAAAATCTGTTAAGGAGAGGATGCTTTAACAGTTTTAATTTTTATAAGAAACGGAATACAATAATTATATTTTCAAAGTAGCAGTGAAAGCGAGAAACCACTTCTGCCCACGTGATGGCAACTTTAAGGACTCAATGGCAAAAAACCCAAATGGACAAATTAGTTATAGAAACATCACAGCTTTTAAAACACATGCAATTTAGTCCTGTAATACAACATTAGCACAACAGAAATGTGCAGTAAGGTATCCCAGAGCCAGCTACTACTCACACCTCTTCTACCACCTAGAACATGAAAATCTAGAATGATTTCAGTTTCTTTGCTAGAGTACGTGTTTTCCCTTCTTCTGCTCCAGAGTGGACCTCAAAAACTAGAGAGTTTCTTGATGTATTCATATTTTAGGGTGACATAGAAGAAAAGTGTCTGTAGTGGTGCAATAATCGAATTCATTGCTGAGTATCTCTACCCTAAGAGATATAGGAGCAAAGGCAAACAATTGAATTACAATCTTAATGTTTTAAGGATTAGGGGAAAAATTTACTTACTCTTCTTTATTATTTTACTCTGTGGCAAAGAGTTTACATCTTCTGGGCTGGAGATGACTGTTAGAGTTACAGAAGACCTGGGGAAGCTTTATCACTAAATGATTGACAAAATAAAAGAAGTTACAAAGAAAATATGTCTTAGAGTTACTAGGGTATATACAACATCCTGTTTTAGAAAGAGGGAACAAACAGGTCTGTAGATTTCCTGATTCAGTCAGGAAATTCCCTTCCAAAATTTATTTAATTGTTATTCACTGTGTCCAGACATGACCACAGCAGCTTCCATTTTATGTTTTTGTGAGAGTACGTTGACAACAATTCTAAAACATTTATGAAAAATGGCTGTGTTATGTTTAGAAGTACCTGAAATAACATATCTCAGGAACATATCTCTGTCCTCAGGTTATAAACTAGAGCTGTGTAATGACCATATGGTCAGAACAGGAAGGGGTAAGTTTACTTGAAACCAGAGAAGACCTCCCCCAAATGGTTCTTTATGACATTATGTTAGAGCCAGTTCTGGTAAATCCCAAAGTACAAATTAAGAGAACCATCCTCAAATTGTCATCTGTTGCCTGTTGCGAGCTTGAGCTGCAGCAGAGGTAAACATCACATTGCACTACTCCAAAGGGCCATTCAAAACAAAATTTGTTAGATAATGCTCACTTTTCTGAGTCTTATGACTACTGAGGGAATAAATGTTTCACCTCACTGTGTGAGTACTCATAGATAGTACATCTGCATTGCATCCACTTTGAGTAGAGCCATTATGCACATGGTGCTGGCAGATTGCATGAATCACACGGGTCAGTTGCTGCTCTCTGATGGGATGTTTTATGTCTGCAACCATGGCAGTGGGAAATGTAAAGCTGATGATTCTAGGAGTTAATTAGAAAACTCATAATACTTGATTTTTATTTCACTTAATGTCTTAATCCCTGAAGTCTAAAGATTGTTTCAGAATATTTTTCTGCCTATCTAAAATGCTAGTGTTGTTCAGAAAGCACATACATTTGAGACCATTGTAATTAAAAGTCAGAAGTAGAAATTGCTTGAATTTTAGATTCAAAAATATATCATTACTCTTAGGTATTAACTTTTGGAGCCAGGAGACTAACTCTATCTCTACCAAAAATGTGACTCTCACTGAAAAATAACTCATAACAGCTGTGGCTTGCTATATTCGTTATGCTTTGAAATATGTGTTCACTACTCAGGAGTGGGTGGAGCTGGAAAAAAGCAGATAAAGCCATGCATTCACTTTTATACATTTACTAGGGCTTTTATTATCACATTGTCACGATGGAGAACTGTACATTTGGTCACAATTTGTGTGAATTTGTTTCTATTTTTCTATGTTCCTCAGTCTGTTCTGAGAAGCAATGTTTTAAAGGTTTGGGGAAAAAAATCCCAGTATAGTAATAGGTCAGTAGGTCTACTCTTGTGAGGGGCCACCTCAGTGGGGAATGGAGTTTGTTTTCTTGTTCTTTCCTATGGGAAGGGTCAGACATATACAAAAACAATAATCTGTGATCAAAATAAGCCCGAAATGGACCTTATGAGATGTTCAGACTGCCAAACAGGAAAAAGGTCTAAAAAATGGCTGTGAATCACCTTCAAGAATATATATTTTAAGAATCTTATGCATTCTGTAATGGTTTTTTATGTCTGTTAGAAAAAATAATAATACTGCTGATTTCATAGCAAGAGTGGAGAAAGAAACTTTTAGTTTGAAAGTGGGAGAGAAAAAGAGGCCATGGATACGTGTCTGTAGAAAGACAATTGGTTTTTATTACATGGATGCAAATAATGAAATCACTCCTATTTGCAAATCCCACACAATAGAGGACAAATTTCCAGTAAAGACTATAGCCTGGGAAAGTATCGGTAAACTTTTCTAAGTCAAAGCATTCAAAGCAGTTCTTTGCCATCCTTCCAGAAAGCAGTCCTTGGATCCAGTTATTTTTCTGTGACTAAATATCCTGACCCTGTCATCTTGCCTTTCACCTCAATTGCCCCAGAGTCCACTCAGGGCATTGCAAAGGTCACTCGTCCCTGGGAGGGTTGCTGCCCGTCAGTGGGATGCAGCAGAGCTGGGCTTGGAGCAAGGAGAGCACACAGCAGCATGCAGAGACAGCCCAGCAGCTGCTGGAGAGGCTGCCTCCACTGGGAGTGCAGCCATGGATGATCACGGCTGGGAATTACATGGAGCTCAGTCCAAATTCCTCAGCTGGCAGCAGCTGCTTGCAGAAACTGAAAGAGTCTCGAAACGAGCCCCATTTTATGGCCCCTGTGATAATAATCGTAAGTGTTGCAACGTAATAACACATGTATCTGAGCTGCAGGGCTCAGATGTCTCTCTGCCTTTTGGCCCATGCTCTCTAGCTGGGAAAGCAAAGGTTTATTCAGAGGAATAAGCCCCATCCCTGCTGCTTGTAAAGTGGATAGGTGGAGGAAAAAAACTCCCAGAATAAGCTGAAAACGCCAAAAATTGAAACCACAGAATTGTAAAAATTGTTTATCACTGTCACTGTTCACATATTTGTTATTTAGACTTTGTGGTCTTGGTGTGGGAAAGATGCAATTCTCAGGAAAGCGTCCTCATCTCTGGGCTGCAGACTCAGACTGCTGCTTGCTTAGTCTCCCTCGCTGGCCCCATAAATCTTGCATTCCTTCTCTGCATAGTCGTATGGCTTCAGCAGAAATGTGGCTCCATGCCAAGATGCAAGCTAACTTGTGGCTCTCGCTGCTGAGAAGCTGGGGCAGTGGACTGAAACCTCTGCAGAGCCAGGAGGGCTCAAAGTTCTCCCTTCTCCTTTGTGGTTAAATGATTCCATGGCCACTTGATCCCAGCTCCTGCAGCTGAGCAGGTTATTCCCTCAGCTGCAGAAATAATAAAGCCTACTGTGTACACCAAAACTGGTAACATCCTCACACTGTTCCCAAACTCTTGCTACATCTCCTACACCTGTTTGGCTGACTAAAGAGCAGCATGTGCTAGTTGGGCTGGTGCAGTGCTGCACAGGAGATGGCTAGCCACTGACTGATTCTCTCTCATGGACCAGATAAGGGATGGATTGTACCAGTCTTGGCCCTTCTCTGCCTCATTTCTGGTCCCATAAAATCTCCAGACCCACCAGCCTTTTGTCTTTTCCAGGAGGTGAGGCAATCACAGCTAAACAGCCAGACACTGCCATTTGCTTAAGAAATTATAATAAAAGGCTACATCCCGCAAGGATGAGATTCCACAGAGATAAGGATGAGATTCCACAGAGATAAGCTTGATTTCTGCACAGTTACCTTCTCCGGCCTCCCACTAAGCAGGGATTCCTGCTCCATGCAACATCTTCCCACCAAAGGTTACTGTGGATGAGACTTTCTTGTGTGAGAAAGAAATTGGTTAATGATCCAATTATTCTGGTTTTTGTGGAATACATTTTGATGGTGTATGTTATCTCAAAAATCTGTTCTGTAGCAAGGAAGTGTACAAAAAGTTAGGAAAACTTCCGTCATGAGTAATAAATCTCATCTTTTCCTAAAAAAGGAAATATTCAAACTTACACACTTTTTTTTGGCCATTTTGTAGTTCTATGGCTTATTCTGCTCTTCATGTGTTTTAATGTGCATACATTTTCCCACACATTAATGTATACTGGTGGGAATAATTGTTTACTCCAGGTTGATAATGCAGAACAGTAGGAAATTTCTGCTTATAAAAAATCATAAGGGATATTAGAGATCTGAGCTGAGCTACAGGAACTGGTAGCTGTTAAGCTTTTATAGGGTGGTAATGATTTCTCCCAAAGAAATATTTTAGTGCAAATCAAAAGGGTATTTTGACTAAGATACATGAACTGGTTAACTGAAAGTCTTTTATTTCCAGAATATTTAAGCTCTTAATCTCAATATAAACAAGAATTTTGGAAAGGTAGAGCTATACCATCTCTTCTTATTTGTGAATAAATTGATTTTTTTAAAAAAATATTTGCCAAGTTTAATAATAATTGACTTAATTTTATTCAACCAAAATTAAAAAAAAAGATACATGTATTTTCAAGCTGACATACAGTGGGAAAGGCAGAAGAATCTAAATTTTTAATCAATTATAAGATAACCTTTGGAACTAGAAGCCTGAAATACTTCCGGGGAGCTGAATACCAAACAGTGTAGCACTGAGTATTCATATAAAAACTCAGACTGCTATGAGACATTTTCATATAGCTTTTCAAGAAGCAAGTTTTAATGTATACAAACATCACAGCCAAGAGCTGGAATATATGTGCATACTGTTCTTGAAATTATTGAGAGGAGACTCAATTGTTATTTTCTGACACCAGTTTTCCTTTTGGTTGGCATTACATAAGTTTTACCAGAAGTCATTTGTAGGTGTATGTGTGATCACACTGTACAACATGGATTCAGAAGTACACGAGCATCACTGGAGTTTCTCAGAAATGAGTAGTAAGGACAGCCCACAATTTCCCTCTAAACTTCTGTCTCCCAGACAGAAGAACCAAAATAACCTTTCTGGGACATAATGACTCTATTCCAGGAGCCATTTGAGCTTCCAGTGAGATTACAGTTTTCTCCATTCAATTTAAACTCTGTCACACTGTCACATCCGTTCAGGCTCCCCATTTATCTGAGCTGGCTGCTGTTGACCAGAAAGGTTTGCAGCTTTGGTCTCCAGGCTCAGAACCTTCAGCACAGTGACTAGTTTGCAGCACAGCAATGCTCCTCCTACACATATCTCTGCAGAAGTTCATCAGCTTATACAGAGACCTGGAACTGCAAGCTGAAGCACAAGCCAAGGTAGATGTGGATCTGGTCTACACCTCAAATGTAGTTTAGTCCTGAATTATTTAAATGCTGATTTTGCAAGTCAGTGTCCAGATTCACCCATTTATAAACCCTTCCTTTCAGTGGAGAGTTTTAGGTGGTGTAGGTTTCAGCTGGAGGATGTATTAATAAATTGCTTTCACTGATAATGCAAGGTCTCAGCAGCTGGTGTGCACTCTGTACTCACCTACGCTTTTCTCTTCAAAACCCACAGAAGTCAAGAAAAAGAAATAATATCATGTCTATAGCTAGTTTTGAAAACATTTTTAAAAACAGCTTCAGGAAATGCATTACAATGTACATGGGATAGGTAATAAAAAAGGTTCAACTCTTCAAGTGATGGCAATTATACTCTGCATGAGGAGCTAATTGTTGTGTGGTAAATCCTTCTGGTTTCTAGTACAAGACAGAAAAATAATGCTACAAATAATTTTCAGAAATTAATTTCTAATTAGTAAATTTGTATTGTCTTTATAACATGAAACATTAAAAGTCTAACTTTATTGCTCTGAGAAATTATCAGTTCTATGTATCCATGGATAATACTTAAGCTTTTAGAAACTGAAAAGTATAGCTGGAAGTTGTGTTTGAAGTTTAGTCTATCAAATTATCCCTTCAGTGGCAAGCCAAGTGCTCCCCAAGTGCTCCTACAAAGTATGTTCCAAGGGCATCACATAAAGCATGGCTGTGTAGCTCTTGCACCCTATTGTCTGCCATAACACTTACTAGAGGTACCAGCCTGCTTTTATAAGTGTGCTGACAACCAGAACGTACTAATGCTTCTTTGAATATAAGTAATTAAACCCTTGGGGTTTTTTATCCCTATGTGAAGAATGCTAGAGAAGTTGCTAGCCTGTAGGAAGTTACAACAAAATTATGGTCTTGAAAAAGTAGCACTTTTGGGGGAAGAATTTTTAGCTACTGACATCAGTCCTGTTCACTGAAGACAGAAACTGCCCAAAGACATAAATTACACAGTATCACATTCTTATATATTTGGAACTTTAGTACTACACTTCTGGAAGTAATGGGGGTTTTGCAACTGTTGAAGTAAAAACAAAGTCCATGCCTAAATGAGGAAAAGTTATTTTAGTAATATGAAGAATCTTAATATTTATCAAATATTTGTGCACTGAATATTAGTAAGGTAAACAGGATGAGATGTGAGTTTTGGCTGTTGTCAGTTTATGAAGCTTTTATTAATTCATCCCAGGCCTCATGATTCTATCTTTTTAAAACTTAAATTCTGGTGCAATTAAAACTCAGGTGAATTTATATTGTGCTCAGTTTTAGTAAAAATCTGATGCAAATGTCTTAATATTTTTTATCTTATCTTTATCTTTTTATCTTATATTTTAACCTCATTTTTATAGATGATATAGATATAGATATATATTAGATATAGATATA
>VWYI01013735.1:0-45786 GCA_013399455.1 Anthoscopus minutus | reverse complement strand
TCAGGAATCTGAAGTGACAGCATATTAAAAAACTATTTAATGATGCATTTTTTGACATTAATAAACAAATAGGCTGACAAATTCATAGCCTTGAAATCAAACAACACACAGCAATATGAGGGCATACAGCCTCTGTTTTATAAAAGGATTCTATGAAACAAAATGGATTCAAAACCCACAGAGAATTAATGTGAGATTATAAATTCATTACGAATTCAGCAGCATCACTAAAAATCCATAGATTAGACAAAATTGGTGTCTAATATTTTTTATGTTCAACAAGATGTAACTCTAAACTTGCAACAGAGAACTTTACTGTGCCCTCAGGCTCTCCTGGGATGAGTCACTTATCAAAATCCTGGCAGAGACCACAAAATCTTAACTTTTCCCCTTGAGGCTGCAAGCCCACATGCCCCTTGGAATATTCCTCGTGCCTGCCTATATCACCTGAGCTCCACCAAGTACATTTGGACAGAAACAGAGGCATTCTAACAGACTGAGAGGCCTCAGCAATATTACATGTTCTTCCCACTGAATACAGTGATGAAATCTCCCATCAATTCAACATGCCGGAACCCAGTTTTTGTGACTTCTCTGGTGAAGAGATTAACCTTGTTTTCATGGGACACAATGAGCTGCAGATGTCAGAGCTTTCAATACTTATTACCCTTTCCTTTCCTCTGGCACCTTTTATGCTTGTTCCAAGCTTGTCTGGGGGATTCTGGTGTATCTCTACTGTCATACCAAAGAGTCTTCTGGCACAGTTATAGCTCTACTTCCACTGAAAGGAAGCAAAATTTTGCTTCAGAATGTCCTCTCACAAGACTTTTAGTGGTCTGACACCGAGCTGATCATCATGCTGCTCCAAAATAGATCCCAAACACCCAAAGCAGCACCCACTATTCACAGCGTTCTGATCAATTTCTATCAGGAGAACGCTATCAGGAACAGCACATCGATAAGCCCTTTCACTTATCGGGGACACAGGATGAAAACTACCTGACAAGAACCAATAATGATCCCAGCTCTGACACAAGATGGTTATCTGTGACATGCTGGCACCATCTGTGGCTCACATGAGACAAGCAGGTCAGCTGTAAGCTCAGGACTGGCATTCTAAATGCCATTTACAGCCTGGAAGCATCATCCATCAAGTCTCTTTAGCATCTCTGAAGTTTCTTTTAGGCCTATTGCATTACAAACATACTTAAAAACATATCAGCTTACCAACGTGTATTTCAAACCTTGTAATGTTTGGATCGCTACAATGAACACTGCTACAAAAATATAGCAGTGCTGTGAGATCTGGATTACTTGGCTTGCTCTGACCAAACACAGAGTATTTCATAGGTGGCTGAGAGAGAATGGAAATTTTCAGATTTTGCTTACACATCTAAATGATACTTGACAACATTTATCAAGACACAAGCAAAATTTATACTGACCTCCCAAATCAAAAGTGACACAGGAAAACCCCAAAAATGCTTGAAGAGTACAGATATGGCTGTATCAACTAAAGACTTTCACTTTCTTCTCTGGAAGCTGTACTTTTAAATATTAGAAAAATAGCTAACCTGCTAAGGAATTAATTTTGAATCTCTGCAGTTTTTAGTCCAGAATATTAAAGAAATAATTAAATCTCAGACTCTTTTCTTCTCAAAAATTATGGCTATATGAATCTATTTTGTGTCTGCCAAATTTTGCTTGCCATGTATTGCTCAGGTCTGTACACCCTTAGTTTGTTTTCCTGATAAATGAATTTTATTTCTCTAATTAATTAATTCGGGCATTTACTTAAACTCGGGTCATATTCTTACAGGTGATATATGAACAAAGACTAAAGAACTTTCTAACTCATTTTAGTTGCTACTTATGATGTTAGCAGTGAGAAATTGAGTGCTTTCAAAGTGGTCCCCGTCCCACATGATTCAGAGAGAGTGCAAGTTTCCTGTGTGAACCTAGAAAATAAAGGACAATTGCTAGGATTTTTGTCATGAGTGAAAATCACTGTTTTCTAAGACTGATCTTTCCAGTGCTGCCTGTTTTCACCGAGGAGTTTTAGGCTCCAGGTTAGGTGACATGGGCTGTGGTTCATAACTTAATGAGATCAGATAGGCCCAAAGTGACTCCAAAGTCAGGTTAAAAGTTCTTTTAGCAGTTTAAAACCTGCAAAGGCATCTATAATTTGTTTTTACACGCTGAAGACTGACTTTAATAGATGTGTCTTTGAGACAGCAAAACTAAGTGAGCCATCACTGCTTCTCCTTTTGACTTGCAACTCAGGAATTCCATACTGTCTCCAACTCATAACTCTCTATTGCCCACCAATATTGTTTGATTTTTTTTTTCTCCTTCAGAGAGTTCCCTTCCCAGATGAAAAGACAATAAGGGAGTGTTGATCTAAATGCTCTACATCTCTCTCTGATTGACACATCTGTGATGTCTTAAGACTTGCTGATGGCTACATAGAAAAGAACTCAAATTGATTTGATTTTAAATGAGATACTGTAATTAGCACCTTCTCTTTCTTCTACCTTCTGTCTCTGGAAACTTATCCACAAGATTCTTGGCCCCATTTTGAAACCCATGGAAAGTTTAAAAAGTCTTAATAATCAAGGGAGACAGGTCACATAATTGCAGAAGCTTAGTTTCTTAGCTCAGGTTTCTACAATAGTCAGATGTGTTCAGCCAAAATTTAATCACTCTCCAAGTGGCAAGGAGGAATTCTGCTTATGAAATCTTGATTAAGCAATGTGTTAGCTCAACAGACAACATTTCTTCCCCTGTGTATCTGTCTAAAGAGAGCTTTCTGCTGAGTGCATGTGCTCAGCATGGTATTTTTCCATGTCTTCAAAGCAGATTATAAGAATAAATCATTGCCTTGTTTCTCAACCTTTTTCCACCCCTTTCCACCCCTTTTTGGTTGACTTTACAGAGGTTTTGTTTGGGTTTCAATGAATTAATACCTCATCAACTTCTACACTGTTAAACTCTAATACACCATTCTTGCTAATTAATGGTTTCTCCTGCCAGCTCCAAGGCAAACAGGCTGAAGTTTATTTTCAAAACAGAGATTTATGTAACAGAAGATGCATGAAACTTGGGCAATTTATATAATTTTCTGAAAAGCTAGTATCTGAATCTGAATCTGGCTCTTTTGGCCAGCTTGCCTTCCTGACCTCCTAAAATACAGGGATCTCAAGGTTCCTTGCACGAAGACTTCTTTTTAATGCAGCTGAATTGAATCTACAGTCTGGGTTAAAGGATCAACCTTTTACCCAGATTACAGGGAAAAAAATCACAGCTTTCTAATTCCTTGCTTTCATAGCAAAGTTTCCTAAATGACTAGAAAGAAATAAAGCAATAGAACTACTAAAATGTAGTGGTGCAGAGGAAGAAACTTTCTGATTCACTTAGGACAAAGCAACACTCACCTCTTTCCATTTTTTTATGTCATCATGTTATGAACTTCTCACCATAAGGTCTTCAGTAGCTAAAACCCAGCAGTTTACAGCTGCAAAACAGAATCAGCCTACCCTAGCAAATTCACAATTTATTTGCTGTGGGCAAGAAAACATCATACATTAATATCAGTGGTTTTGCAGCATTGATACTAGTGCCTTTTCAACCTTTAAAAACATTTTTAACACAGTAATTTCACCAGTGGGAAAGGTTTTTCCTACAAACAGGCTTCTATTCAGACACAACTCTAGGCAGTCTTTGCTCTTCCATTTCACTGACAAGTGTATTTATGAAAACTGTAAACACACCTTTGCAAGGCACCAGCACATTATAGGCTCACAGATGGGCAGCGAGAGAACTACCCTCCGTGAAGGTTAAAGAAATCACCAAAAATTGTTTCTACTTTCAACAGGCAGGGATCCCAAAAGGAATCACATTGCAGTCAAGCATGGCTGCTTTTAGAAAGTAAAAAAAATAATTTGAAAAGTTTAGAAAGTTATGCTTTCTGTTACCAGCTTGTATATGGAGGAACACTGTAATAAAAAATTGTCACCTGTTTGCAAACAGAGCAGAGATTTTTAAAGTGTTTGTCCATCCATATCCCAAACTTGAGAAATAAATAATCAAACTCTTAGAGATTCATGATTGGTTCCTTACTCCAAGGTGCTTCAACTCTTCATTTAATTTTGTGCTTTGGCACAGAGGAAGGCCAAGGGTCACCTAACACACATATGCCCTCACTCAAATTCACCAGTTTCATACCTCTGCATGGCAAAATAAGGAAACTTAGAATGCTATGATGGAGAATTTCAACCTTAGCCACACTAAGACTGAACCAAGTTTGCTTCTTGGACAACTTTACTGGTTTTAAAAGCTATTAAAAACTCTACTATTTTAAAACCTACTGGTTTTAAAAGCTGCAAGAACTCCCCAACCCTATTATTAAGCATATGTGTATACATCTGTGCCAAGAATTCTGTCTGGTTTTGATGACTGTGGACAAAATAATAATTTTCCCTTTCTGCTTTACCTATGCAAGACTCACATAACTTAGTAATAGTTGCAGAAAAAGAATGGTCTCATAATTATTTTTAGAGATTTAAAGACAGAAAGCATACCTAGCAAGAGACTCATAGAGAGCATATTTCCTTGAACAATATGCAGAGTTCATCAAATAGGAGGTTCCCCGCTAGAAATAGTTAGAAAACTACTAAGAGTTCACTAAATAAAATTAAGACTGTAGAGGGAAAGATAACCTTTGACCTAAAATACCATTTTTTCTCACTTACCATTCTGTTGTACTTTCTGCCATCTGTATCACTATTCCTTACCTAAAGTGCTCTTAGGGTGACTATCAGCATTGTCCAGTAAAACATGAATTTGATCTTTCCTTTTTTTTAATTTTTAATCCTTTTTGAAAAAACCTGATGTCCTGTTTTTTCTCCCTCAGTTTTCAATCTGAGAAAGACAGGAGAAAGAAGGATGGTTTGGATAGATGAGGACTCAATGTGAACAGAGTAGAAAATTTCCATAAATGTTTTAATCATAAAGAAGACATTTTATAGAAATTGTAATAAAAGGTAAAGAACAGCTGAAGGAAGTTATCTGAAGACAAGCAATGAGACCAGACTGAATGAGATGGGTATTACTAAAAGAACTATTTAAAGAGAAAAATGAAATGGGAGAAGGTGTAATGCAAAAACTAAGAGGAATGTTCTACATTAACTGGAGCACAGTGTAGAAATCAATGCTGAACAGGATCAAGCGAAGTCTCAACAGACAGTTCTGAGAAAAAGTCACATCAGAGGCACCATGTGTGATCAATAACAAACTTGCCTGCTAGTAGGCATAGGCAGAATGGTCTGGCGCTGAACAAAATTCAACATTTTCAAGACAAGAGAAGGAAAAAATAGTAGTCAAAGCAATTAAGAAAGGTGGAGACCTAGTCACTTGTGGAGAATATTATGAGTCTAAGTGAAAACAGATGCTGCATACAGGCAAATGCAGAAGAAAATAGAGTCATCATTTCTATCCATAAAACAACTGGGATTTGCACCACTATATTCATTTTCTATAAATAATCTGGCTAGCAAATGTTTGCAGCTTAGTGGGCCATCAGTCACTCCTCTCCCCCATGTATGTTCTTTCCTGTAAAGGTTATTACTCTACTCAATGCATCATAGTTATGTGCTTCAAATAAGATCTCTTTAAATCATCACCTACAAAAATTGTAGCTTTTTGGTAATTTGACACCAGCTATTGCAAAAAAAAATTTTAAAACCCCCCAAAAATGAGCATCCTTGTATAACAGAGAATACCCCTCACACAGAGGAGACAAAGATTCTATTGCAGACAGGGCACAAGAACAATAGACTCACTGTTGAAGAAAGGCATAAATAATTGAGAACGTCTGCAAGGGGACTAAGTTCTCACAGGAACTGGCTTTTAGCCACTTGTAAATTAAGTGTGAAGCACACAGAAGTAGGAGGCAAACAAACCTGAAATGATTAGGCAGAAGAACAGCCAAACACAGGTCCCAGTGAGGCAGTCTGCAGATGAGCTCTAGCTGTAGGTGGAGCACAGTAGACCTTTTGTAAGGTTTTGAGGTACAGGGCACTGCTTTTCATCTCCAGCTGAGCAAAGCCTGCTTCTGTTTAGTGAAACATATCCCACATGATCTCTATATTTAATCTGGTGTCTTCCTTCATACATTCAGTGTCCTAACATCATGCAAACCACACCAAGTCCCAAGACCCCACAGCCTTTTTCTTGCAAGAGCTGGACCTTGACTGGTGTCTATCACAAGGCACCATTTTCTGTGGCCTTCATCACCCTTAAGCAACAGCAAATTTTGGACTAATTTCTCCTAGAATCAGTCTCTTCTGTTGACATTATGAAAAATTTTTTTTTAAAAAGCAACTGTAAACCACTTCTGCATTTCTTAGAAAAATACCCTCTTAGAAGAAGTGAACATCCCAAATCAAATTTTTTTCTCCTCAGCTGCCAACTTCAAGTGAGTAGTCCCATGAACAAAGAACCACAACACCAGAAATTTCAGTATACCTGCTGATATCTCCCCATGCTTCCCTCTGTCCTTCCAGGACTAAAGATGTTCTGCTAAGAATCAGAGACTTTTGACATGGCCCCATCTTAAGAGTAAGGCTGTGAGTCAGAGACTTTGGTCAGCCAGAGCTCATTGCAGTGGTGGTGGTGAGCTCTCATAGTCTCTAGTTCACTAGAGGATATTGCCTTCTTACACCCTTCTCCCAGTTTTCCAAATGAACCCTCATCATTGCATAGAAACTCTCCCAGCTCTAGGGAACCTCATGTGGCATCAGCCAGTCAGTGTTTCCCTGCCACCCACACATCTCCCTTCCTCCTAGCTGGATAATGGTGTATCTTCACCCTTTATTTGAACATGGTTTTACTATTAGAAACTCTTTGTGTCAGCTGGGCATGTCTTTTAACACTTTTCTGACTAGCAGCTGCTAAAACCAGCTTGAGTGCCAACATGTGCAGGACAACAATGGGAGGAGGCCCAGACACCTTGGTAATTATAAGATTAATATTGGTAATTATAAAAATAATATTGGTAAATATTAAATCAATTTCTTAGGTAAGGTGGGTCTTGCTCGACTGACCTGATCTACTATGACAAGGTGATCCACCTAGGGGATGAGGAAAAGGCTCTCAAGTCTTTATTAAAGACTTTGACACCCTTTCCCACAGGATTCTTATGGAGAAATTGGCTGCTCATGACCTGGACAGGTCAAGTGTTCTCTGGTTAAGAACTGTCTGGATAGCCAGGCCAGAGCGGGGAGTGAAGTGACATCCAGCTGGGACTGGGGCTCCTCAGGGGTTTGTACTGGGGCCAGTCCTGTTTAATTTCTTCATTGAGGACCAGGATGAGGGGATCGAGGGCCCCCAGGCCGTTCCTGACCAGGCTGGGTGGGAGTGTGGCTGTGCAGGAGGGCAGGAGGGCTCTGCACAGGGATCTGGACAGGCTGGATCCATGGTGTGAGGCCATTGGGGTGAGGCACAAGCAGGGGAACTGCTGGCTCCTGCCCTTGGCTCACAAGAACCCCCTGCAGCTCCAGGCTGGGGCAGAGGTGGCTGGAAAGCTGGGACAGGCCCTGGGGGTGCTGGTGACAGCAGCTGGGCACGAGCTCAGGGGTGCCCAGGTGGCCAAGAGGCCGCTGGCCCCTGGGCTGTGCCAGCCGTGGGTGGCAGCAGGAGCAGGGCAGTGACTGTCCCTGTGCTGGCTCTGCTGAGGCCACAGCTCAGATCCTGGGGGCAGCTCTGGGCCCCCCATGGCAAGAAGGACATTGAGGGGCTGGAGCGTGTCCAGAGAAGGGAACGGAGCTGGGAGGGGCTGGAGCCCCAGGGGAGGCTGAGGGAGCTGGGAAAGGGCTGGAGAATTCCTGAGAGAGCTGGGAAAGGGATGGAAAATTCCTGAGGGAGCTGGGAAAGGGCTGGAGAATTCCTGAGGGAGCTGGGAAGGGGCTCAGGCTGGAGCAAAGGAGGCTCAGGGGGAGTTTCTGGCTCTGCACAGCTCCTGGCAGGAGGGGACAGCCAGGGGGATTTGGGATCTGCTCCCAGGGAACAGGGACAGGAGCAGAGGGAATGGCCTTAGGCCTCAGGAGAGATTTAGAGTTGAATATTACAGAAAATTTCTTTGCTGAAAGTGTGGTGAGGCACTGGAACAGGCTGCCCGGGGAAGTGGTGGAATCACCATTCCTGGAAGTGTTCAAAACACATGGATGGGGCACCCGGGGATACAGTTTAGTGTTGAAAATGCTAGTGCTGAGTTAATGGTCTTTTCCAATCTTGACAATTCCATGAGTCCGTACTTCCAAGATGTGCCACTTCAGAGAAAAGGTTTGCAGGAAAGAAAACAACACTTACTGATGTCAGAAAGTTGTTGAGTGGCATTTGTGGAGAACTCCAAGCAGTAAGTTTTTCTTAAGATAAAACTTTGATGTAAGACGCTTAACAACCTTTCTTAGTAAACTACATAACAGATACCAGAGCACAGGCAGTGTTGTGCCCCTTGTGTTCTCAACCATCAGCACTGCAGACAGGGCTTGCCAGAAACTGCTACCACAGAGAAAACCCTCACAACACCCAATTCAAATAACCATCTGTGGTTGGAAAAATATCTAACAACCTCACAGGCTTGTGTTTTTAAAGACAGTGTATGATCTAGAGTGCTTGGTTAGCTTAAACTTTTCTGTAACAAAAAGAAGAGGAAACAATCTCTACTCCACTGAAGGGATACACCCAAAGAAATAAGAAGCAACCTTTATTCTTTCTGAAATAGTGTCTTCTATGAAGGACCTCAGTCACTTTAGCACCTTGCACCCTGCAGTTTTTCAGCAAAAAAATCATAAATAACCATCACCTCTACTGATGTTGAGCTTCCATTTTACAAGAGCAGGTGGAGCTTAAAATGTTTCCTAGGCACCAGCAGGTCTCTGATAATGAAAAGTAAATTGTTTGCAGTGATGGAGGGATCTTTCAGTGTAAGCACGTGGTTTCATGTGGTTTATTTGTGTTGAGGTTGCTCTGTTACTCCACACTAGTTTTTTGTGTGTCTGTGCATGTCAGGACTGGCACTGTTGCATACTTCTGTTAGTATGTGTGAAATTGATTATTTCTCTTTTCTTTCATTCTGACTATGCTTCCTTGTCTTTCTGTTGCATTTTTTTTCTCATGACAGAGAATTAGCCCTTTTCCTAAAAGCATCTTAGAGCAGAGGGCCTCTCCAGGGAGATCCAGTATACTCCACCCACCTAGGGAGAGACCTGTGTCAATCATGTACTGCTCCTTAATTTTTGCACCCAGTAAAATGTATGGTTTCAAGTCAAGCAGCCTGCTGCCAGCACACACAAACTTGCTTTGCACACTGTCATGCAATTGTTCCAAAGCCTAAGTGGTCATCTTTCTGTTCTTCAGCAGAAATGCATGTTTTTGAAGTGTAATGGACATGACTATATTTTAATTCATTCATTAACAATGAAGCCACCTTTATCATCAGGACATGAGTAGGACTACCAGGAAGTGTGATCAACCCAATCTGCATGAGCCAAAGACTTTTTCCTACATCCTTTCCATGTTTAGCCCACTGCTGAGAGCAATTTAGGTCATAGTTACACTAGCAAGCAACTGCACCTATTTACATGGGAGGTATTTTGCTGGGTTTTTTTGTTTGCTTGTTTGTTTTTTAGGTTCATTTTTGTGTGGGTTTTGTTGGGGTTTTTTTGTTGGTTGGGGTTTTTTTGTTGGTTTGGTTTGGGGTTTTTTGTTTGTTTGTCTGGGGGCTTTTTTGGTTTTTTTTTGTCTAATTCATTATCAAAACCTTTAAATGAATGTTAAATAAAGCCAAATTTATTTGGTTTACTGAAATCGCTGCACTTCTGATGTAATCATTTGGGCTTGAATATGGAATTTTCTGCTCAGGAAAGACTGAAGTTTAGTTAGTCTCATAAATGTCAAAAGCTGGCAAAGAAATTCTGTCTAAGTGGGAGCATTAAATAGCCCATACTTGCAGTCCAGATGTGTCATGATTCATTTTACACTATGTAAGGAGAGGCTGAAAACCAAGGACATCATGAGGAGATATCTCCAAGTAATAGCACATATACAATGCTACTGCCCTGGACAATGTACTCACCTGTGGCAGCAGATGCCTGCTGCCTTTGTCCCAGAGGCCATGGTCCCCCTCCAAGAATTTTATCTCATCCTCAATAAAGCTTAAAAAGACAATAGAAAGCCCAGCATAAACTCAGATTACAGGAAATGAATGTTCAGAGAAAGTGCTGAAATAAATGCGCCAAAGCTATTTTCCATGTCACAGTTCTCCTCCCTCCAGAGGTCAGGTGTGATGCGCCTGCTTTGTCCTCCTAGCTGCTCTGGTCTCCTGTCACAGAATCACAGAATATGCTGGGTTGGAAGAGACCCACAAGGATCCTTGAATCCAACTCCTGACCCTCTATACCCAAGAATCATGTGCCTAATGGCATTGTCCAAATTCTTCTTGAACTCTCTCAGTCTGCTCCTGGGACCACTTCTCTGGGGAGCTTCTTCCAGTACCCAACCACCCTATGGGGGAAGAACCTTTTCCTAATATCCATCCTAAAGCTCCCCTGACACAACCTGAGGCCATTCCCTGGTCACAGGGAGCAGGGATCAGAGCTGCCCCTCTCTTGCCGTGCCCAGGAAGCTGCAGAGCTGCAGGGAGCTCTCCCCTCAGTCTCCTCCATCTCAAGAGACCGAGTGCCCTCAGCTGCTCCTCAGGGCCCCTCGAGGCCCCTCAGCGCCTGTGGCCCTCCTTTGCTCACTCTCTGACAGCTCCATGTCCTTTTTACGCTGCGCTGCCCGGAGCTGCACACAATATCCAGGTGAGGCCGGCCCAGCCCGGAGCAGAGCGGGACAATCCCTCCCTGGCCGGGCCGGCCATGCCGGGCCTGGTGCCCCGGGACAGGGATGTCCCTCCCCGGGCGCTGCCGCTGCCCAGGAGCCCCAGGCCCTTTCCCTGGCGCTGCTTTCCAGCCTCTCCTTCCCCAGCCCGTCCCTACAGCCGGGGTTGCCCGGGAACAATCCGCCACCTTCCCTTGTTGAACTTCACTCGTCGGCCCTTGCTTGGTCCCCACCTGAGTAATCCTGACCTGTCCCCGCAGGTCTTCCCTCCCACTCTCTGGGCCATGTTTTCAAGCTCATCCTTTGACTAGTAATAGGCACTGAGGAGCATGACTCTAATAACAAGTGAGAGCCTCCTGGGCCTGATCCAGGCCTGACATGTTTGATCCATGGCATTTCCTGGGCTCAGGAGGATTAGGCAGGCGTACAGGCTCTCACCACTTTCCTCATAGCCTCGAGAAGAAGGTGTGTGCCTGGCAGTGAGGCACAGGTGACGCAGTATGGCATAGGAGCACAGAATGTTTTCCCTCTGTGTCAGCTACTGACAGACAGAGTTGTTCCTCGGGGCTGTAGAGAGCTGTGGAGAAATTGAGCCTATCCAGCTGCACTTTTGTGCACCAAAGGGGGACTCCAGTGGGTCACCCTACTAGGAATATGCAAAACAAGTCTTTAATTAAACTGATGTTACCCGCCTCAGGTTCAGTTCAAGCTGTGGTAAGCACTAAAGAGCAGGCTCAGGAACTCCTTAGCCAGATGTTGTGGTGGAAAAGCAAAGATAAGCCAGCACAAATCCAGTTACATGTCTTAAAATACTTCTGGTTCTAGAGGACAAATCTTGAGTTGTTAAAATATCCTGGTAAAGAAGAATGGGAGCCAGCCATGTTATAACAAGGTCACAGAACAGCCTTTGACATTTATGCTAAGTGAGGTGAGCACTTCCACAGGAATCAGCTGGGAAATAGTTGAAGCAGCCTCACGTATGTTAGGACTGTGTGTTTAGTTTTATCAAAGCCAAACCCAAATATAGCCCCAAAGTCAGAATAATTTGTAAGCAGCCCCAGTTTTTAAATCCAGTACTGTGACGGCTGACAGTTTGTCATCTTACCATATTTATAGGCTTGTAGTTTTACTTTTCAATCCTTACACAATAGTCTGATTATACAAAACCCTCCTCACTAAGCATATTTGTTAATTTCAGTTTCAGTTTTACATTATCTGATTATTATAGGTATATCTAGCACACTGTGTTGCCGGTGTGAATTATTGTCATTATAATGTGGAAGAGAAACATGAATTCAATGACAGCACCAGGTGAAGAAGATGAATGGATCAGATACACTGGAAATTTTTACATCTTGTTTTTCAACTTATCATGAATGTCAAAAGATCTGTTTTATTTATAACTTTTTAAAAGGAAAAATATAATTATGGGAATACAAAATAACTCATAGTAGCTCCCTGAATATTACTAATAATGAGGTTATCAAAAGTTTAATACTCACAGGGGAATTATAGTAAGCACTTCAAGCACTGCAGTATGTCTGCAGATTACTTGTAAGATACAAATTTAATTCTATTTTTAGAAGGAGGGGAGGAGAAAAAGCACTTCACTAACCAAGCACTTTATTTCAATTTTTAAAACCTCACATGCAGAAATCAAAGTGATGTTCATACCAGTACTCACAAAATGTTACAGTTATTCTCTTGCTTACATTGCAGAGGTACCAGCTTTTGGAACATTATTAAAGGTAATCGATACAGTGTGAAAAATGCCCATTTTTTTCCATAATCCCTCCAGAGAATCCTTCTCTCCCAAACTGGCTTTGACCAGTTTGGCTTTATTTTCATGGCAGATCTTCTGTAAAGTCTTCTGAAAACTCTGTCATCAGAGTCATCTAATGGTGAAGGAGCTGAGACTCTCCTGCTGCAGGGTCAGTCCATCAGCACAAACCCCAGGGACAGATGAAGACCTCCTGTTTAAGCCATGACTATCCCATCTGAGCCACCTGAGGTGTCTCATTGTGGCTGATCCTGCAGAATGCTCTTCATCTGCCTCACACACTTTCCAGGCAGAATTATTACAGTATCAATTGTTTGTCTTGGAGTTAATTTTATACTGTGCTTCAGCACGGCTGAACCAGGTATCATAAATAAGGATGATGCTTCAGAAGAGGGTCAGAGGAAAAACAAGCTGTGCTCTGATCTGAATAGCTCTTGGTACATTAGGCAAGAACAGGAACAATTTCCACAAATGAAAACCATTTTACCCCTGTATGATTTTTACTGGCATACTGAAAGATGCAGATGAACAGCCTGAAATAGACTCTGCTGCATCTGGAATAAGTCCACTAATTAAAGATAAAGTAGAATTAGCTGCTTTTTATTTTTTTTCATATTCCATTAAATTTAGTGTTGAAATGAAGCATCAAAGGCAGCTCTATGTTCCTGCAGGCTTAGGTCAGCTGGATTAGGGTCTCACATCAAATTTCTGCAGTTGTTCCCTGCCCCTCCACACCTCTTTAATGTCCACTGTGTGCAGAACACAAAAGTCAGTAATTGCCTCTGCCTCTGTTTCTAAAGTTTGTGCATGCATGTGTCAGATGAGGTTTTTTGTTTCATACCCAAAATATTTTTCTTTTTGATTCATGCTGCTTCTGATACATTCTGCCTTAAGGTGGCAGTTTGTACTGTGTGTCACTCTGGTAGATCTGTGAACATGTCTGCAGTTTATTTGTATACAGTTAGTAAAGACAAACAATCAAGTAATTGTTCCTCTACATTTATCAAGGTGCAAAAGAGCTTGCTTAATCTGGTATTGAAAGCTGGAAGAAAGGATCTTTTGTCCTAACAACAGTGCTCAACTGCTTCCAAGTGACACAAAACTATAGTTTTAATTATCAAGTGCCCATTGTTGTAAGCCATCAGTTTGTACTGTCCTCAGATTATATCATTGGGCACAGAGTCCAATTTTGTTTTATTGTGCACAAATCAAAGGAACAGATGTGTGGACAAAAAGAACAGAGTGTCAGTGATCACACCTCTGCGGTAACCCCAACAGAACACACACTGGTAGCCCCACCACAAAAAATCCCTCCATGAAAAACATTTTGCCACTAAAAAGAGACCAAAAATTGACCATTTTTGAGGAGGCAGGCAATCCTATCTGAAAGAAAAATGGTGCTTTCCTAGGTTCTCTGTTAGGCTTTGTACATACTATGACTTTTTTGGTTCTTAATGCCCAGGACATCCAGCTCTGCTCCTGAATCTACAGCAAGCAGGGTTTCAGCTGGCAGGAGGTGCATTTTGTCTGTTAACTACTGTGGAAAGTCCCTTTTCTGCTCTCACCTCTACACCCCCGATGGGACTGCAACCTCTAAAAGTATATTTTGCATTCAGTGTGGTAGAGCCTGAAGCTGAGGACACTCAGACTCAGCTGCACAGAACTGACCTTAGGTGAACTTCCTCTTCCCATACTGTATTGGTGAAAATCAGATGTGGGGCTGGAAGCAAAGTCGAAATACAGATCCTACATGCTTGTCTTGATTTTGGAACTTGAAAGCTATGAAAGTGTTCTGGATCAATAGAAAGCTATTAACAAGATAAACTTAATTCAATTACATCATCAGTCCATGGGTGATGAACAGACCACCCTCTTTAGTAACTTCAGCTTTGCAGTGTATTTGTTTGGCTATTGATCTTCCTGTATCATGGTTCTACTGAGATGAGATTTTCTTTTTTGTGGAGGGCTTATAGATTTCAAAATAACTTTCTCAGAGAAATAATTAATTTTCACAAGTAGTGAGGCAGAAGGTGAGTCCTAATTGAGACAATTTACATTGACCCTGTGCTTGAATTTGGGAAGGATTTGAGAAATAGGCACCTCTTTCTCTTCCCTTCCAATTCCAAATTTCTGAAAGAAAAATAGCAGAAAATTACAGATTAAAAAAAATAATTCTGTATGTTCTTGTTTACTCTGTGAAAAAAAAAAGTAGAATAAAACTGGGAATCTGTAGAGGAAGAAGAAAAAAATATGAGTTCTCTTAAAACAGACTTATGTGGGCTTAGCCTTAGCCAAAGCAGATCTTTTTAGAAAAGCTGTTATTCATACTATGGATGGTAGCTGTAGTTCTTCAGATAAAACAGAAAGGCACTCTCCCTGCAATCATATAATCTAAGCAGAGTGGAGGTGCTGAAACCTTATGCCTAGATAAATAAAACCAGGAAATCTGTCCAAAAGTCTCTAGAATACTCAGTATGAAATAGATGTTGGACAGGGTGAGGAAAACAGCTTCATGATCTCTTCTGGGTGGGTTTGCATTTCAGCAGTCATAATGATTTGTTATTAATCCCTGCTCTCAAAAGCTGGCTCCTGAAATGAAAAGGTGTGGTGTAGGCAACACTCATCAAACCATGGCTGTGGTCCTCACTGTCCTGTTCTGCTGTGGAAAAGGTCAGTTCTGCCATGAGTTGCTACATAATACTTTGGCACTGCATAGCTTAAATGTTGTTGGTGACAAAATGGTCTAAACACATCAGGCAGACTATAGGGACAAGCAATGAGCTATACTATGTTGAGGAATATAGTCTTTTTATTCTGTTCTTGTCCTTATCTCTGAATTTTTTTTTTTTTTTGTTCAGGGGTGTGGCTTAGAATGGGTAAAAATTGCAGGGAGGATTTGAAGGGGGCCTTAAATAAAAGGGCATATATTGTTTTCCTATTTTCCTATCTTCCATTACTCAATCATCAAATTATTCTTCCTCTACTTCTCCACAAAGACAAAAAAGAAAATTAGATTACCTGCAGTCAGCTCTCTGAATTTTTAATTTGAAAACCTGCAGATGAAATTTTCCAAGACAAAATCTCCCTACTCTTTAATTGGCCTGTGTGAAAGAAACCCCCCCCCAGAAATTGGCCTCCGTGAGAGCAGACTTCAGGCAGCTGATCTTCCAGTGTGATTGCAATAAAATGCACGTGGAATGACTGAACAATGTTGCTGTGAAAAAAATAAACAACATAAAGACAGCAGTGTGCCCTTGTGGTGAAGGCAGCCAAGCACATCCTGGGCTCTCTTGCAGGTCCAGGGCACTGACAATTCTTTGCTCTGCACTGGGGAGAGCAAGTCTGGTGAGCTGAGTCTGTGACTCATGTTTATCAACAGCCTCCCCTAATGCTGATACTAATGTGCAGACAAAAAAAAAAAGATCCTTTCTTCACCTCTGATGCACTCTTTTAATATTAGCATAAGCCACACTTCCCAGACACCTCCCAAGAGAATTAAGAACAAGGGCTTTTTACTCTGAGATTTACATGGGCCATGGGGAGGGTTACATGGGGATTTTTGTGCAGTTTATACCATTTAACTGTGCACTCTGTAACTTGGATATCAGTACCAAGTGCCTGTCAAGGAGCCTAGCAAGGACTGCTGAATCAGTGTTCAGTGCTGAGACAAAACATGCTGTGTCTGGGCTGCTAGAAATCTTGTTGCTCCACATTTTAGTTGTAAATAATTATTTTCTAAACATATTGGATACTTAGTCTCGATATTCTGCTGTATATGGCATTTCTGCGTTACCCATTTCTTTCAGGCAAGAAGTTTCACTGTCTCTGTTGATCTTGAGGTTATATTTAGCAATGGTTTGTGGTTTTGTTTATTATTTGTGTGCCTGCTGCTGTGAAACCAGCAACACACACACCGATCAATGAAATTCCACAGAACTTTATATTATGTTCAACTCAAACCTTTCATTTTACTTAATCTGTACAGAAGCATTTTGCTACTTTAGTAAACACCCATTTGCTGTGTGGTCCAGAGAGCAGCTCAGAAAAGCTGAGAGCATTGCATCATATGGTAAATTTACCCTGTATTAAAATAATTGCTAGTGAGGTATGTTGGGCCAACATATCAGAGTACCTCAGGGAAATAAACTGCATTTTATGCACAAACCACTCAGGGTGAGTTAATGGATGTGATTTCACATTAAAGGAAGTGACTGGTCCATGTTTACAATAAGAACTACAATGACTAAAAATAATAATCTTGACCAGGTAGCCTGTAAACTAGTCTTGGGGAAAGAAAAGACGAAATGAAAATCACAACTCCTCAACAAATTTAAAGCTCTGATTTTCTGTCACCTGGGCCACTGCAGCATGTCTTCTTGCTTGATTGCATCTGACAATGACCCATCCTGGGAGAAGAAAAGCTTCGGCAACAGGCAGATAGAACTTGGAATCCTAAACAGAAGGAAAAAATAAAGGGGAAAAAAATAGTCCTGAGGCATAATGCTCTACCTAAGGCATAACACTCTGAAATGACAAGGTAGGAGGAGAAAAAAATTGCCTTATGCTAATCATGTGTAAGAAAAAAAACGCAGCAATGTGCAGTGCAGCCTTCTGGCACCAGGAAATCCAGATGGTAAACAGAAGAAGCATCTCATTTTTACACAACTGCCCCATGCACAGTTATGTTTTGTGGTCACTCCTTCTGGTTATGCACCTTTGCTGTTCACTATAAAAGACAAAATATTTTTTTTTTTAACAGGTGGTTACACTTTGCACAAGTAAGATTTTTTTAATCTATCCAAATTGATTGGAAGGTATTAATAAAAGTGTTCCAAGAAAATCTCAAATCACAATTGTATAGAAAAAAGCACAATTTTCAAGTTATAAAAAGACCCCCAAACCTGTCCAAAGCAAGAATAAATAAAAAAGCAAAGCTTTTAAAAAACCCAAACATCTCAGTCTGTTACAAAGCCTAACCAAAAATAGTGATGGAATACATAAGTGATGATCAATGGTAAACTTAGTGCCTGGTTAACTTAACGCTTTATGAGACTAAAGTAGCAGCCAAACATCATGAATAAAGATATGTTCTGCTATATCTGAAAGCTTGTGAAAGCATATTGTCACCATGGCAACACTGTGGCATTTATAGGAACTGTTAGAGCTCAACAACCAGTGATGTTGCTCCTAAAAAAATAAAGAAAAATTAAAAAATTGACTGTCGTGTAGGGCTGGGTCCTGCACATGGTTTGGGGCAACAAACAAATCTCCAAGACTGGGTGGAGAAGGGCTTGTGGTTCCTGCTGGATGAGAGGCTGGACATGCAGGTGGCTGCACCTCTGGTTCTCCCACAGTAAAAGCCAGAATTCACACAAAACAGAAAGAAGTGGGATAGGACTCACTGTGTTTCACAATTTTATTAGAAGTGGAGGATGCATTTCCTACTGTGAAGTAGCATGAGGTCACTTCAACATGGAAAACAATTCACACATTCTGCATTAGAACTGATTGTAAACCTTTGGCTCTGCTGCCTTGAGAAAGGCCTTTCACTCCTTGCTGCTCCGTCTAGACCATGAAGATGGTGCAGATAATTAAGGTCATGATGAAGACTGTTCATTGGTGTGCCAAGAGGGGAAAAACAAGAGAAATTGCTTTGGTGTCAGCTGCTTTTGGGGTGATGCTGACAAAAGAAAAAAAGCCATGGCAGCTTCACATGTTAATGCTGCAGAAACGTCACCAAATATATCTATTAAAAGAATCCAAAACTCTCCAGAAGAACTCCAGAAGCACCGAAAACAAGATTTTCAAGGTGGGGAACCGATAGCTTTATTTTAAGGTGGACGACATCTGTGTGAATAGAACATTTGCCATGAGCACAGACATATGACTAAACATACTTAAATAAACAAGGCTGGAGAAAAGATTAAATTCCATGTTGAAGAAAGTTCAGGTCACTGCTGCATCCCTTGCTGTAGATCAAAGGTTTGAATCTTCTTTCATGCAGTTTGTGGGGGCCTGTGGGCTGCTTCTCTGTGGTCATTGACATGGGCAAGTTTGTTGATTTTTGAGCCAAATTCAGTATAAACTCCTACAGAACAGTCTCCAGATCAGAAAAGAATTTACAGTTCCGTAGCTAGACTCCTTGAAGTTATGCCATGAGATCACAGCTCATGTGGGTAGCTGTAATACCTCTGTGTAGGGCTCTGAATCTGCAGAATCCTTGTGTACCCATCCCGAGGGGCTCACAGGCCAGGCAGCCACATATCAGGTACCTCCAGGCCTCCTTTGGGGGCTGTGTGTGGTAAAAGATCATTAATTTATGCTTTGTGAACCACTTTGTCAAAATTAAGCATTACACATTGTCTCAGAGTTCACAGCAGATAGATCAAAAGAATACAAGTAAGTTTTTTATTTATATTTCCTTTAATTCACACAAAATCCTCTTTTTGGAAACATTTAAAGTCCATTCAACCTCACAAACCCCATCTCTGGTTTCTGGAGAAGAAGTTTGCCCTGCTGACAGCTGTATCAGTCAACTGATAGGTTAATTTTTCTCTCCCAGTCAGCTGTTAGTGATGAATCCTTGCTTTGAAAGAGAGCTCAGATCCTGCCAGTTGTGTGGCAGGAGTGGGTACATTTCCCTGAAGGTCCATCACATACCCATCAGTAATCCCTGTGTGGTTCTGGCAGGGAGCTGTGGATTTCTGTGTGTCATTCCTGACACGTGAGCTGCTTTAGAGTCAGCTCATGCCCACAGAAGTTGCACCCAGATTTCTCATTGTATGTGTAAGGCAGAGCAGAATCAAATTGCTCTCTCTGCAGGAGAGAAATATGGAACCACGGGTCAAGGTCCTAGTGAGGAGATCTGAGAACAAGACAAACCCATAAATCTACCAAAAAAGCAGGAAGTGGAGGAGGATGGCACCATAAATCCACGAAACAGGGAGATAAAGCAGGAAACAAGCAGTTGATAAGGCCAAGCAAGAATTTGGGTTGAACTTTCATGCTAGCCTGTAGCCATTGCCACAGCAAAGTTCACACCCATCAGATGCAGATGCTCCTTAGTCACATAATCCCCTTCCCTGCAGAGCATGAGAGGTAAAATCATTGGTGTTTAAATGAAGGTGAGAAAATATTTAGTAAATTAATGTAGTTTAATATTGTTTTCTCCCGGGGAGATGTTGATCTGTCACTGTTGGGGTGTAAAAGTGGGGAGCTGGCATGCAGGGAGGGTGCTGCTCTGTGGATTTACCCCAGCACCCATGTCTGTGCAGGGAGTAAACAAATATTTCTTCTTCATCTATGCATTATCTATCTATCTATCTATCTATCTATCTATCTATCTATCTATCTATCTATCTATCTGTCTGTCTGTCTGTCTGTCTGTCTGTCTGTCTGTCTGTCTACTTCTTGCCCTCTGGGTACAACCCATATTTGGGACAGACTGCAGTATGGAAGCAGAATCTGTTCTCACACACACCCCCCAGACGTCACTGAGAACAGAATCCCGTCTCAGGTCCCTGCTGTTAGTCCAGCACTTTCATTTAAAGGTCATGGCTGAGATATAAAACTCTTGAAATCCTTACTGGAGTAAAAGAGCTTTTCTCCCTGGTGTCTTCCAATGAAGAGTTTTAGCCTGTCCTTATTTGGCCTCATCTCTGCAGTGTGAGAGTAACCCTTTCACTTAAACTCCTCGACGCAGAAGAAACTAACATAAATGTGGTGTTAAAAAAACCCAATTACATAAGAAAAGACATCAATTCCCTCCAATTCTACGGTATGAACAGTATATTTTCTTTCATTACATCAAGAGATTTTAATTCCAAAAAGAATATTTAAAGGTTGCACAAGATTTTCTATAGAAAATGATAGAATAAACAAAAGCCCATAGCAGAGTGATGCAGAGCTGTCTGAGCGGTCTGCATTATCACGTTAAGTCCTCCCTTTCCAATCTCATTAATATTTCAGTCTTTCCAGAGCAAATACATATCGTTGTGATGTGCCAGAGACTCCTCTGAGGGCTGGAATAATAATAATCTTTTCATTCAAAGTCCAGTCTGGTTTCTCAAGAGAAGAAAAGAGAAGCTGAGGTATCACAAGGCTGAATCACCATCATGTTTTCAGAAAGCTTCTGCTAGACTTTGGGAGTGTGATGGAAAAAGTCTCGGTGGGGGAACTGGTGTGAATTTCATGTCTTTGCTACAGTCAATTTAGCAATATCCACAGATCAGCTGACTTGAAGTGACTGCCCTGCGGTATTAAATTACCCTTAATAGACTGCCTTATCCTAGTGGTTTACAAAAATATTTCCTTAGGACGCTTCCAAACATACCAGAGATGCTGGCCAGCCAAGTTCTCCAAAATAGTCCTCAGTTAGCAACTTCCAAACTCCACAAAAGAATCAGATTGCTTCACTCGAACAGTGTCCCACATTTCCTTGATCAGAGGCATCACCTCCCCCTCTGGAGCGCGATTATAAGGGAACGTCTTTCCCTTTTAAAAGAAACCAAGATTTATGGAGTCCTCAAATAAACAGAACCTGACAGAGGAGAGAAATGCCAGGCGAGTGGGAGAAACGCTGTTACTGCTCCTTCATAAATAATGTCAGCACATGGCTTTAGGCGGCATTTAGTGCGCCAACAGGAACATTTCTTGTACACCACGCTGTCACTACCTTTGGGAAATTATCTGAAAGCTTCAGTTTGCTAGGATCTGGGCACCCTGCCACTGAGAGACACGCAGCCAGTGCCAGTACCTCATGGCTTCTGGAGAAGGTGGCTGTGTTCTCGTCCCCTCCTGCCCGGGTTACCTTCTACCCCTGCAGCGAGCTGCGCTCGAATTTCAGCGGTGACAAGTCGCAGCCCTGCTCCTTCATGTGAGCTCATCAGGGAGCCGTGTTTGGGGCTCTGTTTGCCCTGCTGTGAACTGTGATAGCCACATCGTTGGGAGCCACCCCTCCTTTCACCGCCTCTGCTACAAATAGCGGCAACCTTTACCCGATGGATGGGGCATGCGGCAAAGGGAAATAAATAACTCCAGGTGCCACAGCTAGAGCCAGAGCCTCGGCTCGGATGAGTCAGCACAGCCCCAGCTGTACCAGCTACAGGGCTGGCTTTCTTTCTCCCCTTTGCAGACTGCCAGCCAAAGCACAAGGGAAAACCTCCCGACTGCTTGGCATTATTAGAGCGCGAGTGAAAGAGCTACATCCAAAACTTTGCCTGGAAACAGTGAGCATGTGCCTTCCCTCCCCATTCCACGATGTTTAAGAAGCCTGGCATGGCTGGGAACTTTTTCAAGACTCATCTCTGTGCAGGAGTGTGGTGTTTTCCCTCCTGGCAGGACAACAGATGCTGTTACTGCTGTAGTGTTCCAATGCTGCTCAACAATGCTTGGAAATATCCATTCAGACTACAAGTAGATCCACTAAATTTTAAGCAGTCTTTAAAACTTTACTTTCCCTGATCGATCCTGGAGACATGATCTTCTTTACATTGACTTCCAGGAATGGATCTTCCTTGTACAAATGCTTTCAAAGTTGTTTATAGATCAAGGTGTGTGGTGGTTATTTGTGGATTCTTAGCACCAATGTTTCAGTAATATAAACCAAATAAACAGACTGATTAAATGCTGGAAACACAGGGTTTGAAACACATGCAAGACATGAAGAAATTAATCTTCACATGCTGTTGCAATGACAAAGCAAAAAATCTATCTTAGCAGAAATCAGCTGGGGCAGAAAAAGACAAAGATATGGCCAAAATAATGACATATCTTAATTGCAACAAAGATTACAGTGATTTGCTAATATTAATCACTACCTAATGCTAAGAAAGAGCATCTTATTGAATATGTGGGAAAACAAGGATTTTTTTCTGGAAGTCTAGACCTTTCAGTTTTATAGAATGGGACACTTCCTCACTTGTATTTGGATATAGAGTAAGAAGAGCCTTGTAGAGTCTTAAGAGCCAATTTATACTTTTCTCTACAGATTCTTGTTAGTGTAAAAAACCTGTGCACGTGATTTTGTGCTCTAAAGTCCCTTAGCGTTTTGTAAGAGATCACATAGGGTATATTTTGGTCCAATGCATTATTAAGAGTTCTGCTAACACAATCTTTTAGGTTTCTCACAGTGAGAATATTCATTAATCTACTTTCAGGGACTTAATTTTCTTTTGTATTTAATTTTGTATTCCTTTTTATTTCATTAAAATAATTTTGTGCATATTTGTACATTACAACTTCTGCAATATTTGGAAAAACGTGAAAGAGAAACAAAATTACGAGATATTCTGGGGTATAACTTTATCAGGGTGCTAAATAAACCTCCATAATTCTAGTCTTTAAGCAAGAGCATTGCTGCAGGGTGGATGAACTGCAGCTGATCCCCCTCTAAGCTGGCAGGGAGAGAGACTTGAAAAGCAAATGTAGCTGTGGTTTCATACACAATGACCAGAAATGTTTGGATGTGGGCTGGACCAGGATCTGCTGCAGGCTGACAAAATTCACGTGCCCCCCATGATGGAAGGCAGCAATCAGTGCCTGTGGCACTGCAGCATTTATCCAGAGGCATAAATAACTTGTGTTCGAAACGAGGAAAGATTTTGGAAGGAAGCCTGAGGTAAGTCAAGTAGTAGTTTAGTTCAAGGTCAAACGTTTCCTCTTCTTAAAACCAGAGTCAGCCTTACACAGTCAGCAAGAAAATCTTTTTTATATCACCAGATCTGCCACATCAAGAGAATTTCCAGGATTTGGGATTCAACTTGGCTGTTTTTAGACAGCAGAGCATATGCTGTGCTACTGCCTGCCTGGCATGTCTTCTCTCTAAAATGTCTGTCTGGTTGTCTTGCCCACCTGTACTTTCTGCTCCCTTGCACACTGGATTTTTCGTTCCAGAGGGAAGGAGGCACTGCTGGATGCCACAGTCAGTCTAGGCCTGGTAATTGGCATCTCGGGAATTACCTGAAAAGTATTCCCAGGAGAAGAAATGCTTCAAAAGTTGTCGAAGAACAGCGCTGTGTCAGCTGAACATTGTGTTAGTGGTAGGAGGAAGGAAAAGAAATAGGACACAAAAGCAGCATGTAGTATGGACAGGGTGAAACATTCACAGGATTACAGCTACTCATTAATGAGACTGGGATCAGTATTTTTAAACCTCAGTAACAACATCTCAGCCACCAACTGACAAAATTGCAGAGGACTGACTAATAGAAGGAGATAAAACTTTAGGAATAACCGGTTAAATTAAACTCTGTATTTTATTTTTCTTTTTCCCCTGTTGGCCACTGTGTGAAGGAAATACAGAATTCTGGTGCTAAATAACATAGTTATTAAAAAAGAAGAAAGATATAAACTGAGACAGTGTATCACTGTGGGCAAAGGTGGTGGTGCCCAATTCTAAATGAGCTCTGGTATTCTGGAAGCTTTATAGCACACACATTATGTCACAGCCTTTAATGTTATTTAAACATTATACACACATCATGCACAGGTAAAAGTCTTCCCTAAAGCTGCAATCACACAAGACAGTAACTGTGCTTGCTTTCACAGACCAAGCTGTTTCAGAAAAGGTTTTCCTGGCATTTTTTCCTAGGTATTATCTGAATGCAGTTAACAACCATGGGAGAAAAGCGCAGCACGCGGAAAATCCGTGAGCGCCAGGAAAGATCAGCTTTTGATACACTCGTTTTAAATGCCAAAACTTAGAATAGGCAAAGTTTTGTGCACAATATCTTTCCAGTTTTGAAGAAACCTGATTTAAAAGAAAGATAAAGTTAATGGCTCAGTGATAAGCACATGCAATCCGTTATTTTCTTTTGGCATCAGGTTAAATACCTGAGGGGGGTAATAACTATTCATATTTGTCTGTCACTCCACCCATGTTGCTGCAATACACCACACATTTCTGTAAGGCACAGAAGCTCTGGAGCTGACCTTCAGCTGCCATAAATTGCCCCAGTATAATCAGAGGTACACACAGATTAGCAAGAGTGAGATACTGGTAACTCAAGAAACCTATTGAAGGCATCCAGGCTGAAATGTGACAAACACAATGTATGCGTGCATGAATTCAAAGCAAATATTTTTACTAGAAGCATTAACAATGGAGTGGCAGTGCCTATTTATTGCTATTTCTTGACAGGGCATTCACTGCACAATGTTCTGTGTAAATTATATGCAAGAAATAGAAAAGCCTCTGAAACCAGCGAGTTCAAAGGAGGAATGTGATTAGCAGAAAACCATTTGAGGCACAGGGGCCTGCAGTCTTGCTAAGCAGACTCAAATATCCTGCTACTGCAGGTGTTTATATAGTTCTGCTGTCTTAACAACCACTTACACTTTTTGGCCTTTCAAAATTTGGTGGATAGAAATTACAATTAAGCAATAAGCACATCCAAGAGGATGTTCCTCTCTCTCTTTTAAGTTAACACCCAGGGACTTCTTTTTCCCTTCTCTTTCACCTGAGATGGACTGGTTGGATCTGTCCAGTCTCGTGACATCGCTGGGTGCTCCACAACACAATCCTGATATGCAGGTATCCTATATTACTGGAGCAATTGGTTTTCCATGATGAAATATCTCATGGAATGTAGCAAGCACACAGCCGTGCCAAGACCATGTGCATGATTTTCCTATACCACCCATACTAGTTTCACTGATTACTCACTTCCTTAGCTACAAAAACACATGGCAAGTTTCTTCTGGCTCAAACATCTGTACACAAACTATTTGGGCAAAGATGTTTCCATTCACTCACACCTCAGTTGCTGTGACTGACGTTTTGAACCTACCTTAACCAAACAAAACTTGATTACAGAAAACACCAGGCTAACAAAATGAATTACATCCCTCCATAATGTCTCCTGTAGTGTAGTTTGCTGCACAGTCCAAATGGATGCACCAGCACTGCCCTTTTCACCTATGCTTCATCCTCTTCTTGAAATTTTGGTATCAGGCTGAAATTGCCCTCCTCCTGCAGGCACATATTCCCCTTCTTTGAACAGCTTTTAGACACAGATCTCCATGTGCAAAAAGAACATCTTGGTGCACCACTCAGCTGTTGGGATTGTTAAAGGAAGTTGATGGGTTTAATTTCAACAATAAAACAGTGCTGGAGATGCATCTGTTCTTTTTTTTCTGTAGATGCTCCCCAATACTGTATTACTTAATGCACTGTGGAATGTTTAAAATGCAAACTCACCTTTAACGTGTAAATGTGCACACAAAATATTTTGAATTAATCAACATAAGGTATGTGAGGATGATTTATACATTAAAAGAGTCAAAGTTATCCTAAAAGCTCGACTTACTCACTGCATTTGCTAAAGAGGTTGCCAGCTTTCTGAGATTCCTCCTGCAAAGATCTGGATATGAGAATCTGTGAAAATTCAATATATTTGCACCTCTGGAATCTGTGCAATAGTTTGAAATGTACACCCCACAGGCTGTTTTTCTTCCTCTGTGTACACTCTTCTTGTCAAAACAGAATGTGCAGATACAACAGACACCAGCTCTGCAACCCTTCTCCACCTCAAACATGTACTCGTAATAACATAACCAAAAATGCTAAATCTTTTAGAGGCAACAACATGGCTGACATCCAGATGAATCAGCAAGTTGAAAACTCATTTTCTCACCATAAGTCCACCTCAAAACAGTATTTGTAGCTGAAAATGCCAATAAATGGGTTTTATATTAAGCTTTTTGGTATCATTGAAAGATGAACTGTAATATACTTTCCATAAGATAAACAGGGAATACAAAACAAGATAGTCAGTTACACATTAAATTAAATGTTGCTATTTTTAAGCCTGATGTCAGTATTTTTCCCTGCTATATAGGCCATAATAGACAGTTACAGCTTTATTACATAAAGTTGAACCATTGAAAGAACTTGAACCATTTCCCACAGCAGTTAGAGTACAATCATCTTTAGTTTCCATTCTTCTGCACTTGTATTTCTAAACATAAATGATCAGGGACTGCCAAAGGATTGGTGAATACACAAGTTAAAAAGCTGCATTTTTAAGGCTTAGAATTTTGCGCAAGAAAAGCCCCACAAACTCACCTGAAAATCCTATTTGTGTGTAAGAAGCAGTTAGCTGCTAGTGCTGTCATTTTCTTAAAGCAAGGCTATAATTTCAGCCCTGCAGCTTTGCAGTGGATCCTGCCTGGCTGAGAACACCAACCATGCTGCAGACTGTCTGAAACATTATTCAGCAGAACATTAACATTCAAAAGGTGTACCAAAAAAATACCCCAAACCCACCAACAAAAAAAGAGATTAAAAAACCCACAGGGTAGTCTCATATGTCTGCAAAATCAGAGCAAAACATCTGCTTGTTTCTTCTTCTGCTCTATGGATTTTTGCCATTAATCTGCCTGCTTAACTGCAAGTAACACAACTTATATCTGTCATTCTGAATACTGATGGCAATTTATGGCCTTCAGACAAATTCCTCAGTCCCTTACCTTAAAATATAATGGGTGATATGGATGCCAGTGGTGTACTTTATTTAGAGAATAATCTGACCATGCAATAGGAGAGGTATAGTCAGTAACATTTTCTGCTTAACTTGTGAACTTCTCTCTAGGTGTTTTTGCCCTGGGAGCTTTACTTGTGTTCTAAAGAGCTGCCCTTGATCTAGATGCTTTTTATTTTGAGGGGAAAATACATGACTAGAGCAAAGAGGTCCCTGTTTTCCTTTCCCATGAGAAAAATGAAGTATGATTTAAAATTGCAAGGGGGTTTGGTTTGTTTGGTTTTTTTTTAACTGAGAGTTTCTACATAAAGGCAGAAAAATAGGTATATTCTCACACAGAGACCCCAACACCATTTTAGTTTGGTTATTTGTTTTGTCCTCTTACAGGGAAGCTCAGACTCCAGATACTCCATATTTTCACAGACCAGAGAAATAATACAGGATATTATTCTTCTCTCATATTTCTTTCAGACTCCTCCTAAGGACAATAGATTTGAAGCTCACCAGAACTATCTTCCTTTGACTGGCCCATGAGGATTTTCCCGTGGAGGCATCTTTTATTTTTAAACATTAACTCTGTCAGCTGCCTTGTGGCTGTCCAGGGTCAGCCTCGCGGAGCGTGGGACCGCGGTTTTGTGCACGGAACAGGACAAGCTGTGCTTGCAGAGATGATGCAGAGCTGCCCCCCAGGCCACTGCAGCACTGAGATGGTCGTTCTGTGGACACCTGAGGGTGGTCTGGCTCAGGACCATTCGCCACCTGGCTTCTCATGTTTCGGGGAGATGCCCAACACCTTGGGGGTTCAGGTGTTCATTGCAGGACTAGGACTGATGGGAGAGGCTCATTTCTTCTTCTTTGGGCTCAGGTGTTAATTCTTTCCTTATCTGTGTTGCACACACACACACACACAAAACACAAGGAGCTAGGTACACTGATCTAGCAAGAGGAGAAATGGTGCCCAGAGGAATCTCTCCCATAACTTTTATGTGTCTGTTTGCCCAATGATCAAATGCCAAGTAACTTATTTTTCTTAATGACCCAGTGACCTGATGCTTGGGAACTGGCATGTGGCCTGCACTATCCTATCACTGCAGACTACCCAAAACCTCTAGAAGAAGATGATGAAGAGAAGGAAGGGATACAAGAAGAAAAGGACAACACCCTAGGTCCTCCATCTTGGATCTCACCTACTAATATAACTACAACTTCAAACTTTAACTTTTTCACCCTGTGACTTAACATAATTCTAGCTAACTTGCATACCCACTCTCTACTTAACTTTAGAAGGTTTCTCTGTGGTTTTAAGCTAAACTCTGTGTTCTCCTGGGTGGCAGAGCCTGTCAGCACTGATAAGGGGATATTTTCTGTGCCTCTTGTCTCCAACACTCATGCTTTACACGATGCCCTAAGTTTTTAGCTTTTATTTGTTTCAAATCCTGTACTGCATTAGTACTCTGAACTCTATATAGAGTGTTGGTAAGTTCTCTTTGCATTTTGGTCAGACAAAACAATCCTTCCAGGCTTGAGAACCAAGGACACCCTCTGCCTCAGGCCCCAAAAACATAAACAAAAGTGAATTGGAGAGGAACAAACTGGGGATAAATTACTTCATTACCTGAAGCTGTAATTGGAGAATTAACCCCAATATGCAGATAGACCAAACTTATACCTGTCTGTAAAACTCATGACCACCATCCATCTTAGGTGTAGCCTCTGGAAGGCTTTGGTTTTTCTTCCCATTGTGTATCTGTTGCAAGCCTTTAATAAATGTCCACTTTATTCTCTAAACTCTGTCTAGCCTCTGTTCTAGGCAGCCACTCAAAGGCATTATACACAAATACAAACAAGGAGGAAAGCACCTCCTCCTGCTGTTGCATTAAAACCTCCATCCACACCTCCCTCAGAACCTTGTCCTTTGCAGGCAGCACAGCTATCCAGGGACATAGTGCTGGCACACTCTGAGTAAACCTGGCCATTATTTCAGCTGCCTGCACACCTCTCTGCAGAGCATTTACGTGAGAACTCACCTCAGTAAAACCACAAGGCTGTGTGCTCTATGAATCCATTAATCTCACATCACGGTAAGCCTCTGCCTCTGCAGGAAAATGTTTCAGGAAGGATTTTTTAGCTTCTTGTTCTCCTTCCTCAGGATCTGTTTCTCTAGATGAGCTTCAAAAAGGGTGTCCCAGGGCCCCTTTGCTACAGGAAGCAACTTTTGAAGGGATAATTCACAAGGTTTAGAAACCCCTCCTTGCCTGGAAGATTCATGACAAGACTTGACAAAAGATGCTGAACTGCATTCCCAGAAGATTTCTGGCACTGAAGTTGAATAATATTGGACAGAAGTTTTATATTTTACCTTTAAGTACTCTCAGATCACACAAGGAGTTACAGATTCAGTGACACATTTCTGCAGTGCCACTGCTCTGTGATCCAGAAGAGGTGGTGTTCTTCCTGGGAGTAGCTTTTGTCAGGAAGAAACTCATCATCACACACTTCCCTTTAAACAATCCTCATTGTAAAAAAATTGTTATCCACTCAGCTCTAAGAAACACAGCAAGTCTGCAAAAAAAAAGAAAGGATGACTAATCTATTAGAGGAAAAACTGTCATATAACAGTGAGAATCCATAAATCCATAAATCTGATAAATGAAGGAACTCCCTAGGAAGAGGAGGTTTGTTCCTATGACTTTATATGCATTTTATATTAAGCAACTGTTGGATTTAAAACTAACAAACAAAAGAGCCAGAAATAATCCCAGGAGCCATTTTATGAACATGTAAAAGCTGGGTGCTGCTGCCACACCGTGAGCTGGGCCTCAGAGGAGGCAGTGCTTCTGCTAGGACCTGGTCCCTGTAAGGTTAAAGCAGGAGCTAGGAAATAAGAGGCAAAAACCCTGAGATGCCTCTGACCAAGCAAGTTAGAAAGGCAGGAAAACAATCTTGTGAGTTCCAGTTACAACTATTGATTAAGCTCTCCCAAATGTTTGCCAGATTAATTTTTTTCTTTTTTTTCCCCCTGGTGGGACCATGTAAAACTGAAAACAGCAAAAAAATTTGAGCATTTCTAAAGGATGGCTCAGCCTGGACAGGAAATATGTACCTTTTCCAGGGCAAAGTGAGAAGGATAAAACATTGGGGAGGTTGAAAATGTTCAGAAATCTCGTTCAGAAATCTGATGGAACAGTCATACCATAAATATGGTTTACTTGGGAGGCTGAAGCATCCTTGTTTCTTGCCCTAACACAAGTGATTATCTCACTTTTGCATCCACTGCTGTAACTTTGCCTCAGCCTGTGCACAAAGCAGAGAGCCTGGAATCCTGGCTTGGCCAGAGAAAGACATGAGAGATTTTGTTTTGCATTCACTGTAAATACAATTCGTAATCTGATGGCCAATGCTGACGTGTGTTTATACGGTCCCAACCTAAGGAGACTCCTAAAATCTGGCTTAGAACAAGGTGAAAACAGCAAATGTTGGGGCAGAGAAGGCAGTTTTGTTTGTCTGCAGATGAAAGGGAGAAAAAGAAATAGGGGTGAGGATTCTGGGGTGACAACAATCTTCTCTGGAGGGGTCGAAATTATCAGTATGGTACAGGCAGCTTTAAATCATCACAGCTCAGAGGTGGCATTGTATGCAGAAGTAGTGTTTGGAAATTATCTTGCACTCATACTGGTTTATTTTTCCTTCACTGGTACTCATGTGTGCTGTGACGATACCAAAAATGTCCTTAACACCATTTACATAACTCACCATAAAAGCCAAGTAATTTACTTTCCCCATATTTTCCTCTGCTTCCCAATTTTGCCTCAATACAGCCTAGATGTGAAAGCTAGCACAACATGACAGCAATTCTGCTGCCAAAACTAGAAAGGTTTGTAAAAGGTTCTGCTTCTCTTCCTGTAGCTGGTTTATGCAGGCAGCTGGGTAAAATTTGGGTGGTGTGTGCAAGTAAGAGATTACTAGATATCTGGTGGCTGGCAACTCCAGAAAAACACTGATTTAAATTTACACTTTACATGGACACAGCAGAATAAGAGTGTGCAGATAGATGTATCTTTAATCCACAGGCTTATTGGTAATTAAATAAACAATGTGCAATTTTACTGCTATAATTCTAAAGACTGAAGACGGATGCCTTCCAAAAGAATTGTGATTTGGTGCGATGCAGTTCAGTAATGTCAGCCAAGTCACATTTTTTTGTCCAACTCTCATTAAAATAACACCAGAGTAGCATCACTGAACAGATTTTAGTAAGAAATTATAACCACTACCTAACCCACATTAGTTAGCTTGCCTTAAAAGTCATCTTGAAATAATGAGCATGAAGAGACATGTGAAATCTTAATGAGCAGGCTGCTGGCTTTCCTGCAGTCTGATTTTGCCCTGATTTTCATTAACTTTGCAGAGCTGAGAGCTGCTGCTGAGAAGTGAGAGGATGGTCTCAGCAGCAAGGTTGGCTGTGGCAGCGACACAACCGCTGACCTTCCGAGGAATTTGTAACCATGAGTACGTTCCTCCCTCTCAAGAATCCTGCTTCCTTTACAAAAAAAAAAGTGCCCCTTCTCACAATGATGTCATCCTTTGAGAGTGTGTCATGAAAGGAAGGGGTAGCTCCCTTAAATAAACCCATACAGCTAAAATTTCTGTACAATGTGCTGCAGGAATCCCAGACGAGGAAGCTGGGAACGCCCAAGTGATTCTTATCCACTGTTTTGGTTAAATTGGGGCCTTAAGGAAATGAAAGTCATCCTGCTGGCTAACCCAGAGATGCCAAAGGTGGCAGTGCTTTCTCAGTGAAACCCATGGAAATTCCATGATGGATGTTTTACAGCTCACACTGACACAGCCAGACTGGGACTTTCCCCTCCACAGTTAGCTGTTGTCACTGATCTAATGTCATACGCTGCATTTGGAGCAGGAAATAACTGAATATAATATAAGGTAATGTAGGAAAATGGTCACAAAAACAGTTATTCAGTGTAAAGAATACCACCTGGACAAAGGCTGCAAACATTTCAGCTGGGAGGAGAAGGATTTCGTGGGACAAAGGATCAGTTATGCAATTCTCTTTTTCCAAACAGAATAGTAACTAGCCTGCCTTAATGCTAACCACATAATGTCCTGACTCATAGAATTTATAATTCTCCAAAAGTAAAATTAGTGTCCTTCATTAAAGCTAAAAGCATGTGAGCCACATAAGGAAACACACACACACAGAGCTGTTTACTTCTGCAGTTAATTTACATTCAAGATAAGCTCACATTTTCCATGTCTGGGACAACTGACTTAGTTCTATTTTAAAAGGTAGTAACAAATGTAACGAGTTTTCTTTAAAAAGCCCACAACACATTAATTAAAATTATCCTGAAGGATTCTGTTCTAAACAGAGCATAGTCTTGAACTGTGACAAAGAAGGGAAAAGTATAATACATTGAAAAATATATTTCAAAAGCAGTAAATCTTCACTGTCTACTACTACATTTTTCCACGTAAAAAAATCTTTTATTTACTAATAGAAAAACACTAAAAAGGTATAATAACTATTGACTTGAATCATAGCTGCTAAGAGGTCAGTAAAGTCCATCTACATTCCTAGTTTGAAAAGCAATTGGTGCAGCCCTCACTTACTTAGCCTGATTTTTCAAAAAATCAGCAATGATCTCAAATTACACTATTTTTTTCCACCTTTTTCCTTTGCTTTGAAACATTAATGAAAAACCACCAAACCAATAAACAGAACCAAAGCTACTGAAAAATGCTTTTGCACAGGTAGCAGTGAGAAGTTTAGCAGTGAGAAGTTCCACTGCTTTTCCACTCCCTTCTCCAGCCTACTCCAGGTTGTCCATATCTTGGTACTTCCACCAAGGAACTGATTTACTGATTTTCTGCTGGAAAAATCTGCAGCCAGACCTTCATTTCCCTGCTTCTTCCTTTGAGAGAGGCTTTTCACAGTCCAGCAAAGTCAGTGTGTGTGACAAAAAGGGGAAAAACTCACCCCCACCCCACCTTTCAGCCCCAAAGGCTGCCACCACTCCCTTTGCATCAGACACAGCTGTTGTGCAACTGCAGCATAAATCAGGCGTGGAAAATTCACCTGAGGAATTAAAAATGAAGCAGAACAAAGACATTATCATCAGACCAGCTAGCATTTCAAGAGATGGGCATGGGGTGGGGAAACTGAAAGCAGAGGAGCAGGGCTGCGTGTTCCAGCAGCAGCTGATTATTAAATTGGCTTTACACTGCAGATTGAAAGTGCATCCTAAGCCTTGGTGCAGAGCTGGGGGAGAAAAATGTCTCTGCAGTCACCTCTTCTTAGAAACAAAGAGGTTAGGACAGAGGGGAGGACCCAAGGGTGTGGCAGAGCTGTGGGTACCTGCAGCAGCCTGTGAGTGTGGAGAGAGGGGAAAAGCAGCTGTGGGTGGGGAGAGGGAGAAGCTGTAGGAAAAAAGGCTGAAGGCAGAGAAGACTCGGCAGACAGAGAATTGCAAAACCATGGATGATTTGCAAAAACTCACTTAAGTGCACATGAGAGCAAGAGGAAAGTGTAATGGCTGAAAGGAAGGGGCAGAAGTTTTCTGCATATCAAAACAGCCTGGAAGAAACCACAAGAAGACGCCGGCTTGGAGGATGTGTGCATACTTGGAGACACACATTAGGGTGTTAATGCAGTCATGCCATAAACCAAAGGCATATCTGGTAAAGAAGCAGGTTATTAATGGCAAACTACAAGGGCCTCAGCCATCCATACCCACACTTCTTACACTCTTTGTACACCCCCTGACACCACCAGCAGTCACCTTCCTTATGTTCTCACTGTGAGACCATGAGACAAAACAAGGGGAAAACTCCATGGCCAGAATTCTGGGGGGTTGTTTATCTATCTCATACTTGCAGCTTGAAAAGCATGATTGCAGTGTTTTTAAATTCAGTGTGGTAAAGCTAAAGCTTTAAATAGTTAGCCACTTTAATGGTTTAAGCACTTAAAGGAAATAAAAGGAGTATCTAAAGGTCTTCCTTGTGTTCTCTATCCTTCTTAACTTATTTTAATAAGAAATGGCAACCATTTCTTCTTGAAATAAGACATAATTTTTTTCATGGAGAGAACAGTCATACACTGGAACAAACTCCTTGCAGACATGGTGGGGTCTCCATCTCTGGAGGTTTTCAGGATTGGGATTGGACAAAATGCTGGATAATCTCCTTGATTCTGCTTTCCCACAAAAGGGATTTTCCAACATGGTCTAATCTATGATTCTATGACTCATTTTGATATATCTGGTCAGTCAAAATTTAAAGAGAGGAACAACAAGCTTTGTTCTGGGAGATCTTGTTAGACATCATAAAGATGAAAACATGTTATCATTACCCTTAAATTGTTCTAATTAATCTCAGCCACTGTTTTTCACACCTCCTGCCAGTACCTCAACACTCAGCCTTGTTGAAGGCAGGTTCAGGAAAGGTACTGGAGTGATTTTTAACTAAAGGTTGCAGCAATGAACACTGAAAACGTTACCAAATGAGGGCTTCATTGCTTTCACAAGCACGAGGTTATTTATGAATAAACCTTTCTGATGCTGTTAGATCTTAGTAGCCCTTAAGACTTTGCACATTATGAAACCACATTTCACATTAAATGCATGTAAAACTAAGATATAAAATAATATTGAAACACTTATAAAATTTAAGGGAGAAGATTGGCTTATCTGAACTGGAGACTCCTCATTTTTTTTTCTCAGCCTTTTCAATGATATGACAGATATTTTCCCCAGGTAACTTTTGCCTGCCTAGGTAACTTTGCTCTGGTTTGGTGGGAGCAAATATTGATTCATTAACTCTTAATTCACTCCTTTATTGACAGTCAACTGTAAGACAAAAGAGATACTGCTCAAAATCCTCATTTGAGGATTCAAATAGAGACCTCAGGCTTTTTAATTTAAAATAAAATATTCATTGGGGTATATACTGCAGAGCAGCACACAGCAAGCCAATACTGCTGTTAGCTCTGGTCAGAGAGTTTGTTTAACAAATCCACTTTACCATTTGCCTTCTGACAAACATGATTTGAAATACTTCCTTTTGAAGGGGTGAGCAATAAAAACTCACAGCCTAGCAGTGCCTGGTGATGTGTCACAGCCTCTTCTCCTGTGCTCCCAGCACATGAAGGGACAGAGCTTCCCCTCTCCTCAGGTGACCTGCTCTGTGATCAGCCCTCCCATGATTTGGCAATTGCCCTTTCAAAACAACAAACACACACACACACACACTAACCTTGCTCTCAACTTTCTGTGCATGCCCAGAAAATCTGGATGCACAGCCCTCCCTGTCTCACCCTGCTGCCCCATCTCTCCTGCAGCCTCACCTGGCACAAATCCCATCAGCAGCTGTCACTCTCTGCAGGCTTTCACCACTTGCAATTGCTCCTGCTGACAGCAGAGACACCCCAGCATCCTCTTATCTGGGCATCTACCAAGGAGCTGTGCCAAAGAGCTGCACTTGAGCCACTTCTTCAAGTCACCCTGGCTTAACAGAGAGCAGCCAGCCTACCTATAAGCAATGGGTCAGTCCTGTGCTCACCCACATCTGCGAGGCACTGGCGGTGCCTGGGATGCCAAGGTGCTGGTTTTTCCAGCAAGGCACAGCCTTGCTTTGCCACTGCTGCAATACCATCAAGAACAGCTGAAAATTCAGCTGTTTCTCCCCTTCATCCTGCTACGCTGCTTGCCCAAGTGTGTGCTTCGTTTCAGAGAATTCTAAATGGCCACGTGAGTATTTTGGCTTAAATTTACTTTCTTCAGCGTTCACCTGGTTCTTCATCACAATTGAGGGGGAATATTATCACACTCTCTTTGATTTTTTTTCTTGTTCCAGTTCAGAAGAACCTGCTTTACTGCTAGACTTGAACTATTTCATTTTTCTGATATTTCTGCACAACTTCTTACCAAAATGTTAAGTGTAGAGGGTTTCTTCACCAAGAAAGAAAAGACACTCTTTTTTGATAGAAATTTATGATAAGCTCTTAATTGTGTAAAAAATTCTTTGAGCTTGCTTTCATTTCAGAAAATTGTGGTCCCCTGCAGAGGATTTTGATACTGTGTTTTCCAATGAAAGGTATTCCTCTGAAAATTCTTGAAAAAGTTTCATGTTAAACAACTAAAAACACCAAAGTGACGTCTTCTTAAAAACATAAAAACAGGGATGAAAATCTCATTGTCCCATTCACAGCTTATTCTTGTCATTACAAACAAAACTTGAAATCCATGTTTTTTCAGTGCACCGCTTGAAGCCAACATCAGTTTTTCTCAAGGGTAATGCCAATTACAGCAGAATTACTCTGGTAGATGTTTGTCTGACATCCAACAAAGAATGTTTCTCCTCCCTCCTCCCTCCTCCTCCTCTGTGAGCTGGTTGTGTGTTTTTAGGTCCCACTTAAATCTTGCCTTTTGGCGGCCAGAATCTTCATTTTTGTCTAAATGGAAGCTGAAGTTCTCACGTGGTCACAAACCAGTAGGAAATGGGTTTTAAGTAAAGCATCAAACGACCATAATTGAATTTCTGGAGCTGGCAGCACTGCCTGAACTTGCTGAGAGAGAAAAGGAGGCGAGTTTTTGAGTAGCTGGAGGCTCTCAAGTGGAGCTCTGACTCACACAAAGGGAAAACACACAACATTGTTTTGAGAGCTTCTCTGTGCACATTATTCTAATTTGGCAATCCTGGGGCTCCACTGGTTCTCAGAAGAGCAGTGTCATAAATCACTGTAATTTTTGTCCTTAGCCACCAAGAAAAACAGGCACCATGCTGTGGGACTGTCTTACACCCCTCCTTCTGACACAGGTTTGTTTGGAAACACTTGGAGCTCCACATCAAATGCCCCTCATAGTACAAATAAAAACTTCACAGAAATCTTTAAACAAGAACTGTGCACAACTGACCACCGATCACTAAATCTGTGACTGGCTGACTGACTTTAAGGTGTAGTGAAATTGATGAAATGATAAAAAAGGCTGTATTTTCCCTGCTAAAATATCTGCCATATCCTTTTGGTGGATAGGTTCTCTGCTCTCTCAGTGTCCTTATGAACAAAAGTAACAATTATAAAAGAAAGTAACTCTGATTTTGAAAATTTATCCTCCTTCAAGTAAATGCCATAGGTTCTTGGGAATTAGGGCAAAAAAATCCCCGTAAGGACTGGGCAGCACAAGACAAAGATGTTAAATGGATGCAGATCCAGCAGGACATATGTCAGCCTTCATCAGGTACCTGATAAAACTCATTTTCCACATAAGCATATTCAGTAGGCTAAAATACTATCAGAGGCTCAGGTGTGACCACAAATACAACTGGAGACAGCAGCAAATGAGAGATGGGCTTGAAGGTGTGAAGGAGAAAATTATGAAACTCAACTGCATCCAGGTTTGAGGTCTTCAGCACAAGGAAGATGTGGAGCTGCTGGAGTGGGTCCAGAAGAGGCCACAAAGATGCTCTGAGGGCTGGAGCCAGGCTGGGAGAGCTGTTGGCGTTCACCTGGAGATGAGAAGGCTCCAGGGAGACCTCAGAGCCCCTTCCAGGACCTAAAGGGACTCCAGGAGAGCTGGAGAGGGACTTCTTTATATGAAGATGTAGTAACAGCACAAGAGGGAAGTGCTTCCCAGTGCCAGAGGGCAGGGATGGATGGGAGCTTGGGCAGGAATTGTTCCCTGGCAGGGTGGGCAGGCCCTGGCACAGGTGCCCAGAGCAGCTGGGGCTGCCCCTGCATCCCTGGCGGTGCCCAAGGCCAGGCTGGAGCAGCCTGGGACACTGGCAGGGGACCCTGACATGGCAGGGCTGGCACTGGAGGGGCTTTGGGGTCCCTCCCAACCCATTCCATGATCCTTCAGCTCTATGATCCTATGAGTTTGACAAAACGGAGATTAGGACTCAAGAAAAGAGGAACTGAGCAGGAAAATGTTTAAGAGAGAACACAACACAGAATGGCATTTTAACAAAAAAGGACTTCAAAGCCCAAGTGCTAGAAAAGAATGTGCCAAGCCTAAGTGTGTTGTGGAGGACTGTGAAAGAAGATTATCTCCAAGGGAGGTAATTTTCTCCCTGGAGGAAAAAGAGCAGAAGTAGCATAACAGAATGAGAAATGGCTGGTGGTAAACTTTACCTTCTCAATGGACAGGCTACCTGAGTCCTTAAGTGTCTTGAACTTAGCTGAGAGATCTAGAAGAAGAACCCAGAAAAAAACCTAAAGTGGTTTTCTATTTTCAGCTTATGCCCTTACTAAAGACAAGGGCAAGTACAGTGGCCTTTTGCTGTCATAGTGTTTAGTAAAGAATAAATCTGGACATTAGTCCCAGGAATCACTTGAGCATGCTGATACTTTTTTCTCCAATCCATATATAGAAGAGAAACAGAAGATACAAAAGTCTGAATACACTTACAAAATAAAATAGGAGAGGTAAAGCACAAAGACATTTGTGAAGAGAGAATACCTTGTCATAAAAGAAGTGAGTAAACTTGAGGACACAAACAACTTGAAATTTGCTTTAATTTTAGAATAGAAACCTCTGTTATGCACACAGGATCAAATGGAAAACTTCTGTTTCAAGCTGAGAATTGACTAAAAAGTGAAGGGAAAGACCTGAAAGTATGCATCTGACCACAAGATGAGTACAAATAATCCAGATAATGACTTGGAGGACTTAAATTAGATTAATTAGACGTGCCTTCGTATGGCCATCCATCTCTAGAGACCACAGAGGAAACTCTGAGTCTCATAAGCCCTTGCTGGTCATGGGTGGGCCCAGCAACAAAAGATAGTTCAGATATTTATGTGAACAATAACATTAACCAATAATCCTTACTCGTTTCTGTGGGGAAAAAGACGTTAAACAAGCAACCAGAAAAAGCTGCAAACTACTAAGGCTTGTCAGATGCTACACTGATTTTTCATTATTTGCTGCTTCCACAGAATGTCCATGCAGCCCTGGGAAAACACAAGATGACTGAGTGTAAACATGGCTCTAATTTAATAAAGAAGTGCAAGCACAATTTCAGCATGAGAAGAGAACCATCCTCTCCAGTTCCCACAGTTTGGCTGAGGTGCCTCTGCTTAATAAACTACTTGGCCTGATTTGCCCAGCTTTTACCTATGAAACTGGTTGAAATTCATATTGTTTTATAGCAATATGTAAAAAAGCAAGACAACATAAAATTTAGGATGCAGTAGAGTGCATTATTCAAATTTTATAAATCCTCACAGCAGTCAGTAGAAGAGGGATGAAAATTTCGCACTGTGAACATGCTGGGTTGCTGGGCATGGGTGCCCAAATTTCTCTGGGGAAATCTGCTCACAAATGGGTGATCACTGACATTTTTCTTGTAAGGATGGTGGTGGGAAGAGGGTTTCCTCACCCTGAGGCCAGGCAGCCTCTCAGCACTCACTGGAAGGGACATGAGGTACACATTTCCTTGCCATCTGTGGCTGGGACCCAGGTGCTTCCTCTTGTTTCAGTGGCTGCACTGTGGCTGTTTGTGAACCACAACTTGTATTTCCACGGCAGTGACAGGATGGGAGTAAATGGCACAGACAGGGTCTGAAATCCCCTTTTTTTTTCTGTTTTTTTTTTTTTTTTTTCTTTTTTTGGTGTTGTTTCCCAAGAGTTCCTGCCCCACTCTGGAGGAAGTGGAGGTTCTGAATCCAAGCATGCATTCCTGAACAGAATTAAGCATGGGGTTAATAGGGACAGAAAGAAACCTGATGTTTGCTTTTTCATTAGCAGAGATACAACTAGCCGGGGCTGATGTCTGAGCTCTGAAAAACATCACCACCTACAAGTGAAATATTCAGGCCAAATGCACACTATTATATAAATGACTTTGCAAAGATCCACAACACCGAGATACTTAACAGGCTTGTCTTTTTCCATGTGTATTTATTTTTAAAAAAAGCTGAAGAATGGTGTTGTATTTTCCATCTAGCTGAAAATCCAGGAAAAGGAGGTCTCTGCTGTGTAAGAGGGAGAAGAGTTCTGCAGATTATTTAACTTGCAGGAGAAGAAGCACTATCAATGCAGCAAGGCTGACACTGGCATAGTTTGGAGGCACAGCTGGAACAGAGAGAGGTGATATTGATAAATATGGCTAGTGGAAGTTATGGGCATGAATTTAATCTGCCACAGCTTCTATTTAAGGCCTTTTATTAAACAAGCATTATTTCCAGCATTTTGTCCAGAAGCCTGAATTGGCTAAATACTGCTGGAATTAATTATGCCTCCCGAATTTTTATATGCATTTAAACTATCTCAGGATCTCCAAGGAGTGGGTTAAATGTGGAACACAGAGGACTGTTAAAAATAGCTGGGTTTAATTATTTTCTTCAGTTTAAAAATACCTGTTTACCTCTGTTGATCTAGTGAGTTTTCCTTTCTTTGGAACTACACTCTAAAAATCTACCCAAGACAAAAAAAATCCAAGAAGGACAAAAAAAAAGAGCAAGATATTTCTGAGGTCTTGAAAAGAAATTAGTGTTTCAATTAAAGAAATATCTTCAGAAACAGGAGGAAGGATAAGAGACTGAGAGATTTCCTGCAGATGCATCATCTCAGGGTAATGATTCTTTTGATTTTTTTAATTAGAGTTTTTTGGTTTGTTTAGTTATAAAGCAAAACTGACTGAGCCAATTTTGATACCTCCATAATCAGATTAAAATCATCTGTCCAAATACTTCCAGTATTTTCATGTCTCTCTTGTCCAAAACTTGCTTTATGAACATTTCCTATCAGTTTAAGATAAACATTCAATTGCATTTTACTGCAAGAGAACTTTTTACAAGGAGTTGACCAAGTTACAGGAAGCAGACACCTGAGTTATCTCTGAGGTGTTGTCTTAAGGGCAGCACTTCCAGTGGGAAACAATTTTTGGAACACACCAAAACCTACTGGGCAGAAGTTACCACACTGCTGGTGCTGCAAGCAGCTAGATGTACTTTTCAAAAATCACAGTTACTGAGCTCTTCCATTCAGATTCATGACTGGCCAGGAGGGCTCAGGTTTTCAAACCATGCCTAGCATTTATGTGTCACATGGCAGACAAGTTACCTCCCTGCTACTGGCTAATTAAAGTGATTTTTTTTTTTTTCCTCACAGGGCTGGACTCTGTAGTGCCCTGACATCCAGTGCCATCATGTGGAGGCACGAATTGTTGCTCTCTGGATACCTGAGAAGAGCTTTCTCCAGGGACAAACTACATTCACTTAAAACCTTGTATCTGCAATAATGAAACCAATTTTTTGAGGGGAAAAAAACCCCACATTAATAAGGTGTTTGGCAATTAAAATTTCCTTGGCTATTAAGAACCTCCTTAATGCCTCAGATCTGTACTGCTAGCTGCCATGACTTCTCCTTCTGTTAAAATAAAAGAACCTTTTCTAAGACACAGACAGAATCTCTTTTGCTCTAGTCTTCTAAAATGTCGTGAAAGCATCATCCACTGGAGTTTATTTGGTACCAAAATTTTCACTGTCTTTCCTGAAGGACAAAGTGACAGATTCCTTCCTTGAGAAGAAAAAGGAGGTCAATTTTATCTTTCATTCCTATACAAATATATGCACACACATGCACAAACACACAAATATATATTCATATGAGCACATACATAAAAAAACCCACAAAAATATTTAACCTTGAAATAGAATATGGGGGAGATCATGGCCTTCTTGTGGTCACCAGACATTTTGACCCCCCTGAGAAGCGAGTTCCACCCTGGCAGGTCTCAGACTGAATGGTAATGAAGGCAAATCCATGTGAGGAAGCAGAAATAAAAGAGTAAATCAGTTCCAAATTGTCAGAAGCTGTACACGCGGACAGAAAATACATGCGACAGGTGAGTGTCCTGTTGGCAAATGTCAGGTGCTGCAATGCACTGACTCCTTTCCCTCCATGTGTTTCCTGCCAGGGAACAAACATATTTAGCTTTGGCACAGCAGGTTTTCTGGGGAGGTCAGAACGACCTTCAAACAAGCAGGGTACCAGCGCTTCTTTAAAGCAGGTCCATGATGCTTATCAGAATCCATTACTGAGGATAGCAACAGCACATTTACTTTATTCAAAATGACACCTTGTGTTCTGCCTCGCTGCCACAGCCCAAACATGCAGTGGGAAAGAAAACAAGTGGTCATGTTTCACCCAGCATTAGGAGCCTGGGGAGTAACCGCAATTTGCCGTGTGACTTTTGGCAGAAGCTCTTTTAATTAAGCAGGCAATGAATTAGGATCAGGCCTCTCTGTTAGGAGAAAGGAAATCTGAAATTAAATTTTGATACGCTCCCCCAAATGCATCCAACTACAGTGAAGAATGTGCACAGAAACAAGCAGAGGAGCAGGAATTCTGCATTTGTCTTACTCTGCCCCAGACATGGAAGCACTGACAGCACCTCTCATCCCTCAAGCAAACAGGTTATCACCCCATACAGCAAAGTCCTCATCAAACCACTGTGACACTTTTAAGGACTTGCTGTGCCAAAAAACTTTTTATTAATCTGGATTAGCAGAAGAAAACCACAGCAAAGCCAGGTTTCCTCCTCTTTTGCAGAAACTTTTCTTCTTGAAGCCCAAGGCACCACGAATGGTTGCGTGTTACTGCTTAGAACTGTTCTTGCAATACAGTCTCTTCTACACAGCTCTTATAGTTTAGGAGGGAAAATAAGGGCAAAGCATTCAAATGAGATTTTGAATTGGTTGATTTTCCTTCTTTACACATACACTTTTTAATATACTATAGAAAATACATTAAAAAATTTATTAATCACGTATAAATAAGGTCATATAGACATATATGTGTGATCAAAGTAATGGAAACAGCCAGGATTCTTAATGAGAGTAGAGTTTCTGCCCTCTTTTGCCTGAGCTTCTATAGGTAAGGCAACTACAGCCTCTTCATCTCGTGGGCTGGGTTAAATAGGGCCATTTTAAACTAGGCCAGTAATTACCAGGTCCTCAGGATTGTGTCATTGGTGAATAAACCAGGAGGATTCTTTGTTAAAGAAGCATCACTGAACTAGTCTCTGGGCAGCACTTAAATCAGTAAACAAGCAGAACTGAGGCTCAAGCACAGCACACCCACACGTGTCACTGGTTTATGCCATCCTGAGCTCTGCCTCATGATTCAGAGGGGCCAAGGCCAAAACCAGAAATCAATCTGACTACTGCTGTAAAGACACAACAAAAATACTTTTACAAATAGCTCAGCATCCAAAGGAGGGCTAAGGAGAATCTCAGTTAGGTGCAGGGAAAAACACAGTGACACAGGAGTAGGAAAAGGCTGAGGTGGAGTACCCACCCTCATGAAATGGAATAAAGGGTGAAACACCCATAATCCAAGGAGATGGGGTCAGTATTGTGCTATGTGACTTGTGACAATCACAGATCTGTGTGCTGGGCAGCATCCACCCCAGGGCACTGAAGGAGCTGGTGCAAGATCTCATTGAGCCACTTCCATCCCTGTACCAGGAGTCCTGGCAAGCCAGGAAGGTCCCAGATGACTGGAAGTTGGCAAATGTGACACCCACCTCCAAGACAAAAGGATCTGGGGAAAGCACACGTCATTGGGGTGAGGCACAAGCAGGGGAGCTGCTGGCTCCTGCCCTTGGCTCACAAGAACCCCCTGCAGCTCCAGGCTGGGGCAGAGGTGGCTGGAAAGCTGGGACAGGCCCTGGGGGTGCTGGTGACAGCAGCTGGACACGAGCCCAGGGGTGCCCAGGTGGCCAAGAGGCCGCTGGCCCCTGGGCTGTGCCAGGCGTGGGTGGCAGCAGGAGCAGGGCAGTGACTGTCCCTGTGCTGGCTCTGCTGAGGCCACAGCTCAGATCCTGGGGGCAGCTCTGGGCCCCCCATGGCAAGAAGGACATTGAGGGGCTGGAGCGTGTCCAGAGAAGGGAATGGAGCTGGGAAGGGGCTGGAGCCCCAGGGGAGGCTGAGGGAGCTGGGAAAGGGCTGGAGAATTCCTGAGGGAGCTGGGAAAGGGCTGGAGAATTCCTGAGGGAGCTGGGAAGGGGCTGGAGAATTCCTGAGGGAGCTGGGAAGGGGCTGGAGAATTCCTGAGGGAGCTGGGAAGGGGCTGGAGAATTCCTGAGGGAACTGGGAAGGGGATGGAGAATTGCTGAGGGAGCTGGGAAAGGGCTGGAGAATTCCTGAGGGAGCTGGGAAGGGGCTCAGGCTGGAGCAAAGGAGGCTCAGGGGGAATTTCTGGCTCTGCACAGCTCCTGGCAGGAGGGGACAGCCGGGGGGATTTGGGATCTGCTCCCAGGGAACAGGGACAGGAGCAGAGGGAACGGCCTCAGGCTGGGCCAGGGGAGGTTTAGGTTGGATATTACAGAAAATTTCTTCACCCAAAGGGTTGTCAGCCATTGCAACAGGCTGCCTGGGAAGTCTTGGATCCACCACCCCCAATGGAAGGAACTTTTCAGTCACCAAGACTATGTTGACCTAATACCGACAGATATCACATGCCTTGTGGTTTTGCTGTTGTTGTTGTTGTTGGGAGTCTTTTTTGTTTTTAATTTTAAAATTTTCAACTTTCCTGCTTGCTCAATGGCAAAAGAGCTGCCCTTGGCTTTGGCTGAGGCAGGACACAGCAGATTTATGCAGGTGTTTGTGCTCAGCAGAGACACACCAGATACACCCAGCTGCTCCATCTGCCACCCCTCACACAGGAGTCTGGCACCTCTTGTGATTTGCCTTCCTTGTTTTTTGGCCTCGGTATCCCTCCAGTGGGTAATTACAGGACAGCTTTCAGGGTAACTCATCTCCCTTTCAGAGAAGTACACAGAAGAAAGCAGTCACAGATTCAGAATCACACAACCAGAGTGTAAAATGCCAGAAGGCAAATTTTGGCCCAGTACCTGGCATATGCAACCTGTAAAATTAATACAGAATTACAGCACTAAATCTGATTATGAATAGAGCCAAATGCAAGCACAGAAGGAAGACACAGTTACATCCTTTACCAAGAAACACTTCCCTCCTACTATACAAACTTCAGAAAAAAAATATGTGCTGAAATGTGATTATTTTATCTCTTTTATTCACACCAGATTATTAAAATTTGCTAGAATTTCCCTGTACAAGCAGGAATTTTCTGACTAGGTTTCAATAAACCCTCAGCAACAACAAGCCTTTCATTAAAAAATTAAATTTAAAGGCTGTTAGGCAACTTCACAGCTGGAAGGATGTGGCAGAGGCAGGACATTCTGCTCTAGCCCACCCTGAAAACGTGTGTCAACACTGACTGGAAGGATCTGCTCTCACAGAACAATGTTCATTCAGCTCTTCTTTCACATCCAGATGAGTCCATCCAGCACCAGGAAGGGTGGGTTTGATCACAGCCAATGAGCAGCCAGATTAATTTCTGGGGAAATTCTGGGCAGCATCTGAAGTCTCAGTCCTCAAAACTAAAGAGAAATCTGCACTCTTAGGTTTCTGCCAGCTTTATTAAACTTTTTTTTAGATGTGGATTCAAACCCAGTTTGTTTGTTTTGCCACGACTCACAAGTCAAAACAAACTGTGAACACTTTTTTTTCCTATTGAATTTGTTTTTTAAAATTTAATTTAATATTTTCATATTTAATATACCATTTAATATATTTAATATAATATTTAATTTAAT